>BGPR01031640.1:0-17933 GCA_013235015.1 Araneus ventricosus | reverse complement strand
ATTATTATTATTATTTATTGGCACCGAAATATTAGGTTTTGAGATATTGGTATCAGAAGACATCGGCTTCTGAGGAAATGAGAAAAAAAATTTTCGCTGGAAAATCCAATTACATCACTCTAATCCGAAACTCACAAGCTTTACAAGCTACTTCGAGTTACTAAGATTCTTTTTTGGTAAAGGAATTAACTTTCATTTTTGAAATATCCTTAATTCTTAAAAAAACTGAGCTATAGCACTTTTTTGCTAGGTAGTCGATACCAAAAAAGACGCACAGGAATAGACAGTTGAGTCTTTTAGCAGACTAAAGATTTATTATTATTATTATTTATTGGCACCCAAATATTAGGTTTTGAGATATTGGTATCAGAAGACATTGGCTTCTGACGAAATTAGAAAAAAATATTTCGCTGGAAAATCCAATTTGCATTACTCTAATCCGAAACTCATAAGCTTAATAGGTTAGTTTGGAGATGTTAAAATTCTGTTTTAGGTAAAGGAATTTACTATCATTTTTAAAATGTGTCTAACTGTGTTGATACCAAAATAGACGTATAGTAACATACAGTAAAGTCTGTTAGAAAGATAGGTTCTATTACCATCATAGCGATTTGTAAAAGAACTACAAAATCAATTTTTATAAAAAAAAAAACATGTTCTCGTTTGCCCCCTAATTTTGTTCCAATATCGCTTCCCCCCCCCCCCCCGTTTCAAAATCTTCCGACTAAAACTGCGAGGGGAGAAGGGTGGGATTTTCTGATCACACACTTAATACTCTGGCAACAAATCTAAAATCACGCATGCGCTGCTCAAAGAGTCTCTTCATACTCCGCTTCCAATTGCCGGATCTCTGATTCGTAGACGAGCTTGCACACTTCCATCTTTATTCTGGCTTGGTCCACGGCCGGAAGTCGCTTCACCGTCTCCGAAATGCTGAGGAAGAACATTTCCGTTTCGTCACGAATGGGTCCCTCGAACTGCCTATAGGAACGAAGGCCATTCTTCTTCCTAGACATCGCAACTAGCTCCATGTGCTCGTCGTCCGGTTCTTTCTTGGGGACGAAACTCGAAGTTTCTGGAAGAATCATCTCAGAGCTGTCCTCTCGCTCGGATAACATGGAATTATCGATGGCTCCTCCGTGGAAAGACGTCGGCAGGTTAGTGATGCTGGAGGATTGGGAATGAAGCTCCATGTCATTGTCTGATCTGTTAAAAATAAGACAAATACAGTCAAACTTGGATAATTCGAAGTCAAATTACATTCACGGCCTTATTCACAATCCATGGTTAAACCATGATCAGCGGTTAAATTGGAATTTACACGAACAAGCGAAAGCCGACCGAAATGATAGGCTGGATGTATACCCTAATTGGCGAGTTGACGAGAAACTTGTTTGGCTCGAAGGCTGATATGGTATTTTAAAAATCGCCAACAACCGAGAAATTGAGATACCATGCCAAAATAGCAACCCACTACGGTATACCTTTGGCGACGCATCTCTGTTAGCTTTCGCATTATCATGGCAGAACCATCATTTAACAGCTGATCATGGTTTAACCATGTATGGTGAATAAGGCCGATATTCTCTCAAACAGAAGAGATAAATAAAAATCCACCGATCAAAGATTTAACACATAAACTTTATCTAAGAATACTGCTACATTATTTTTTCATTAAATCAAACATTTTTATTAGGTTAATTATTCATCACTTTTTTAAAAAGGCAGATATTTTTAATTGCTTCTGTGAATGCAATCTGAAAATGCAAACAGGCTTTGGATGACCAATCAATAGTGAATGCAGTAGGGAGGGGGAGGGTAACATTAGAGGGTGGATAGAAAAATCTTCGGAAATCAACGCATAGTGACATTCCAATCCTCGCTTTTCTTTTCCTTAGAAAGACCGTTAAAATAATTAATGCACCTTAGCTGAGAAAAGTCTCAGGAACAATTTTTACCGTAATATTTTAAGGGCAATCGTACGAAAAATTCGAATTATCCACGAGTTTTTAACATTATTTTAATACAGAATTCTAGGGACCGAGCAAAAATTTCGAATTAAACAAGTTCGAATTATACAGAATTGATTAAAGAAGCATTTGATGTACAAAAGTTCGTGAATTTCAGTTTCGATAGGAAGTGCTAGAAAACATATCTTCAATCTAAATCTTCTTTGAACAGTAATTAACCTTCCAGCGGGCGCACTAAAAATTTTTACACAAGCAGATGCGTGTCGTATTTTTTACGACACAATGAGTTTCTTAATTCTTACACTTGCGGTTGTAAGTTACTTCACTATAGTAATAAGAAACACATCAGAAAAACAAATCCTTTCATCGAGAGTGAAAATTAATTTTTATATTATTTGCAAAATCTAAAATTATACTAAAATCAGAGAAAGCAATGAGATTTAATACTATTATTTTCTAAAAAAGGTATTAAGCAATATGAAATAAAAAAAAAAGTATAATAGCAACTAAGAGACTGTATAACAAAGACTTTCTTCTTAGTTTCTTACCATTGTCCTTGCATTCGAAACATTGAACTTTTGCCAGAGTAACGCTTACAAGTATACTACATATTGAACATAATGTAATTCAGGGATTTTGATGATCGTTTTATTTCTCTCAAACACAAACCACAAGCAATTTTTCTCAATGCTGGTTGCCGTTAACTAAATTTTTTAAGTTGTGATGTATAATTTAGATTTAAAGACATGGTAATGTCATATGGCGACGATCAGATTTTTTTGGGCTCGAATAGTGAGGTGTTTTCGTAAGACTGAAGTTTTTCAAGGAAATTCTTCGGCTTGGTGGATTATTGGCAGGCTTATTACATTTTTAACAATGTAAAATGAAATATTAAATCGCTGTAATGCGCACTGGATAAACAATTATCAAACTGAAAAGATAAGACGTAAAAAAAAAAAATTCCAATTACACGAGCGGGCTCGCGTCGTAATTTTTACGACAGAAGCATAAAACAGTATGAAATCACCTTGAAACTCGGACAAACCCATTTAATCCTAAAGAGAAGGGTCGCATGAAGGAATAGAAATGACCTTCAGACAGTTTTGACTTCGAATGTGTGAACAGGGCAAGAAAAATCCCGTTTGTCGTCAAATTTGCGCAGGCAAGCCCGCTGGAAGGTTAAATTTTCAATGTGTGTGAAAAGCTCCTATTTGTAGTAACAGAATGCAGGTTGTTTCAGAATTCATGGGATATTTTTAAGCGATTATAGAGCATACTGCGATGAACTTTTTGCCTGGTAATATATGGGCACAGGTAAGACAGTAGCACCACGAAATGGACATGAAAAAATCCCATTTGAACACAGATGAGTGTGATTACTTGGATACCACTATTGGGGCACCAAGGATTGGCCGGAAAAGCCCCCCCCCCCCAAATCTACCTATAACCTCGATTAGGAATCTGAAGGCCCTCCTTTACAAGAATTCAGTTCATTGTATTAAGGACCTTGTCAATCGAATATCCATTGTGGCTGCAGGTGTGCAAGAAATACCGTCATCTTTTCAAATTGTACGTCCATCACTCCATCGATTCTTTCAAGCAAGTATTACTATTGGTGTACGCAATTTTGAGTAAGTTTTTTAAACATTGTTGCAAAGAAGCACTTGCATCAGATGCTTGTAACAGGGATGAGATTGGCAAAACAGCAAAAAGACTGAAATCATACGCGAGCAAAAAATTTGTACCATAATTTATACGCGAAAGATGTTTCAAGAAGTAAAACATCAGAACATGCAACATGATGAAAACATTGCACTATAATAATTAATAGTACGTATAAATAAGAAAAGAATATTAAATTATTATTAAATCATTCACATTAAAAGTTAACAAACAAGATTAACACATCATCAGGGACATCTTCAAATACAAAATTAGACATTAAAACATACCACCTGTGCATCACTGAGATGCAACATTCACCCAACAGAAGTCTGAGAAGAATTATATTTAATAACATTTGATAAAAGTTAGCTCAAAAAATAAATAAAAATAAGGACAAATAATTTCTTGTGCTTCATGCAATTGTGTAAAGTGTATTAGCTCTTTATAAATCATAATAACGTATCATATACTGAATTGTTTTATTTTTATACATTTTTGCAAAAGTAACAGCACAATGATTTCGCACCTTACAAAATGAGAGGGGTCGAGAAATTGTACAGTTACAATGACAGATTCATTTAGCATTATTGGCATTTTTTTTTTATTTGTGTGGCTTTTGTTGGTAACAGATCTCCATTAACATGCTTCACCCCTTGTTTTGGAGGGCTCCTATCTTTGACAGATTTTTCTTCAATAAAGGATGTGTTTGCATCCTCTGCAAGTTTATTTTCAGTAGAGGCTAGTTTTTGAACAGTCTCCATTAGTATCTCTCTGTTTAATTACTGGCATAGTTGTCGGGACTACATTGTCTCTAGAATGCCTAGGTAAATCATCTGTTTTATTTTTTATTTTGAAAAGATTTTTTTATGTCTTATTCTCTGCTTTTTTTGCTGCATTTTCACACAGCATTTTAGCTGCCTCTCTTGACAGGAGTTTTTTTTATGTAGTTTATTTGTTTTTGTTCCAATTTTTTATTTCTTCATCTTGGTTCGCCCTACAAGATGGCCATAAGTTTTCAAATAATTTTTTTTTCAACATGCTCATGCAAAAAAAAAAAAACCTTTTTTTTTGCAAAATATGCCACAGTTTTTGTTTTCTGCAATAAGGCGGTACTTAATACTTTGAATGGCACTGAATATTGGAATGTTTATCCTTGTGGAGCTTGTTGACATAATGTTGATTCGTCAGTAGAAGATGAATCAGCTAGTTTCCTAGCTGGTGAAGTTAAAGCCGCACGGTTGAGCATATTTTCCCAGAATTTTCTTTCAAAAACGGACGATAGGAAGGTTTCTTTTCTTTGTGTAAAAGGGGAATTTTCGGAAGAAAAAGCAAATTTTTGCTGGGAAAAAAAAACGGAAATCCGAAAGAAAAAAAAAGAAACGGAATTTTGAGAGAAAAAAAAGACAAAAAAGAGGAATTTCTCCAAAATAACAAAAAAGCGGAAACACGCCAAAAAGCGGAAGAATCTCATCCCTGTTGTAAGTAAACACCCATTCATATGCATTTCTAGTGTTAGTGCCTCAAGGCACCTCCCCCCCCATACAATCCAGTAAAAGGAAGTCTCTTGTAGTGCTTTTTAACCATAATTAAAAATTTATCTCGTGAATTCTACATACAGCAAGAACGCAAGTAAATAAAATCTTTAAAATAATAACAATAATGTTCAATTCTACAGTTATAAACATAATATTTTTTATTAAGAGATTAAGATGTATTCTTGCGTAGGATGAGGTGTTGCCAGCATCCTTTGCTATGAATAAAAATTCACAATAAATACACAAAATATTACGAATTTTCCCTGCACACTAAGACAAGAAAAACGTCTATATTCTTACTATTTCAATAATTATTTTAGAATAAGATATTTTCACTTTTTAACACGACAAATTAAACCAACAAAACTTTAATTTATAACTACTTTTGTCCAACTAGAATTATGCTATATACGTGACAAAACAAGTGCAAAATTTGAGATTAACACATTTTCAGCAGAAAACAAAGCAAATTATGTAAAATTAGACAATCTTAAGAATTTCATTTCATTAAATACCAACAAATTTTAAGAAGATTTAATTAGATTGAGATTTTTTCAACACATAAATTTTAAGAAACCACCTGACATCCGACGATAGTTAACTTCAATATTTATAGTTTGTGTTTAGAAAACACCGATAATAAGTATACGCTCGTTAGGGATTTCCCTGCTAATGACGCGTCGCGGACGTTAGTTTTATGTTCTGTTTTGTTATTTTGGTTTTTCTGAAATGGTTTTAATGTTTTCTTTTGTAAATATATATATATATTTAGTTTTACTTATTAGTTTAATAAGTGTATATATTGAAAATATTACTTGAGTTTTGATTGTTTGAAAAATATTTAACTATATATATATATTGTTACAAACATGGAAAGTCGCTTCCCAGCAATGTGAGTCTTAAGGTTGGGAAGGGAGTTTTACAGGGTAAGTATGGAATGACCGGCAGCAACCACGTCTGGATTCCTGACCTTGGCGACAAATTTGGCGACGAAATATGGGATCTCAAAGGTGCTGGAATCTTCTCGATATTTCCACTAGGAGAGAAGATACGCTTGAATGTACTAGATGATTCCATGTGACGTCACGGCATGCCGGGGGAGACTATATAAGGAGAGCGCTGGGATGGCGGGGGAATGTTGATTGACTGGAATCGCCTTGGAGCGCGTACGTCTTTGGAGTTCTATCCGCTGTGCGAGCTAGTAAGCTGTTAGACGCCGAGCGGTAGTAGTGTTGATCCATTGGGAACGACTTTAGAGTTAGGAAGCTGGTGAGCTGAGCGCTATTGAAAGTGCTGTTATTATCGTTATTAGTTATTTACTGACTGTTTGTGTTGCTAAATATCAAAGTGCTGAACTGTTATTACCTGTGAATTGTTGTCTGTTTACATTGCTAATCTGTGCAAGAACTATTGTTTCCTGCTACGTGTTTTCCTGCATAGTTGTGAATAAACCTTCATTCTCCATTATCCTGCGTGTTGGACTGTTTACACCATACACCCACAGAAAGACTTTTGCAACAATATATATATAACAACCACTAATTTTTAAGCATCCCACAACTAGAACAATTTTAATGTTATAATTAACATTATGGAACAATTTCCGAATTTCAAGTTTCGAGATGATGCAACAAACCTGTAGGAATATCAGCTTCTTCGGACATCTAATGGAAGCAGCAATGAAGCCACACACATTGCCCTCAAGCATTCAGGGAATGGAAAATAAAACATTGCCCCGACTACTTAAAGGTAAAGTGCGCGGCTGTAAACCAGAAACTCCTAGTTCGATTCCCTCCCCTATTATCTAGAGGAATTCAATTACTCTTGTTGAAACTTAAAGGTGATGTTCTAAAAGCAAGGAGAAAACCGGGTGCTTGAGGGACCTCGTAATTCTGAAGAGCGATCAAAATGTCTCACATCATAAAATGTCCACGGAGACGGAAATCTCTTCCCTAATTTCACTCATATCATTGGAAGGAAAGGTAAAAACGTTCGCCAGTTTTCATTTCCAAACTTAATTCTGAATTAATAACTAGTTATTTTAAAAGTAAAGAATCGCGATTTAAGGATTTATAATTTAAAGGTTTGTTTTAAATGAATTTTTCGATTTAGTTTGTGGAGTTTACGGTGCCCGCCTACTTCGTTCCTCTTAGGACCGCCAACTCTTTGCCGCCAAGAACGGCGATGAGAGAACATTTGTTTTGGATGCGTCTAGATGTTTTTAACGAGTGACAAGCGCGCACGAGCACAAATTGATCTTTTAATCGGTGTTTTGCGTATCAGGCTATATAGCGCCACATTTCGATTGGACTGTTTTGTTCAACTCTTCGCTGTGATTGGTCGATAAATTCGAATTTGAATAAAACTTGGTTTGGAATTCTTCGAATTGAATATCGGTTCAGTACCGTGTATGTTATTCTGTGTGTTTCATTTTTCAATGAATAAGCGAAGCTATGAGTATTCCTCTATGCTGAAAGCGAAGCCGCTGATATTTTTTAACTTAAAAAATTTGCCCGGTAAACGCTTGAAATGCTGCAGACATTGCGTGCGGAAATTCTAGTTATCGGATTTTTTAAAAAAAACCTAGATTCCTAACATTCAATGAAAAATCGAAGCTACTAGTTTCCTGCTATGCTCAAAGCGACGCCGCTGACGTTTTTTTAAGTTTAAAAAATTTGCCCGGTACACGCTTAACATGCCGCAGGCATTGCGTGCTCAATCTCTCGTTTTCAGGTCACGCATGCGTAAGAGAGCAATAAAAATCGCATTGGACATCCAAAACAGTTTGGCGACCTCAAATGACATTACGCCAAGAAAAATTGGCAAGAAATAAGTGCGCACCGTAAACTCCACATTTACCAATTTTTCTACAAGCCGACGATATAATAAATAAAATAATAATAAGGAAATAATAAAGAAAGGAATAAATAATAAAGGAAAAACCGTACAATCGAATCATCTTGGACGAACCTAGAAGAGACGATACTTGACCTTGTTTCGGCGTTGGAAGCCACACGACTTAATTAATATCTTACACAATTAAGAGCAATCATTTGTTAATTTTCCGAGCGATGGATATGCATACAATACTTACGATCGCACATCGATGAAGGGTAACAAGAAAGACATTTCGTCTTCGTATTTCCATTTGGGAATGTTTTTGTTCTGTCTTCTGTTGATGGCGTTCAGGTAGCAATTCCGCAACTTCCTCCACATGTCTTTGCATTGTGAAGCTGAAAGGAAACAAATGACGCATTTTGGATTTAAAAAAGACAGGTGAACAGTGGAAGTGGAATCATCTCTAAATACATAAAAACAATTGAAGAAAATTGGTCACATTTTCTTGTAATGCGCCAAAAGGGCAACTGTTCTATATCTTGAAGATTCCTAGCCACTAATGGCTTAGTGGGTTAACACCATGCCATACGATTTTATTTAACTTTCTAATTAGATGCCATCACCCATTTTTGATTATTTCAATGAATTTAAGATGGTAAAGGGGTACTCGAGACATTAAATACAAAAATCACTTGGACACTCTTAAAAGTTAATTGTTACGTTGACTCAGATAAAGATTCAAATAGCAAAAATTCTGTAATTCGATGTACGCGTCAGAGACGTCATGTGTTAACCCTCCGACTGCATAATTTTTTTTTGAATTACTATTTAGATGCAGCGTTTTAAAACATTTCCAAATACCGCTGAACCAAGCGAATTGTTTTTTAAATGCAGGGCTTTATTAGTATAATATGATTCAACGTTTCTAAAGTACTAAGTAAAACCATTAGCTTGCGAAAACAGCAAGATGCAGCAGGAAACAGACGAACTTCCAATCCGCGGAAATCGCGGGATAAGCAGTCGGAGGGTATTGCATGAATCGGAGGAAAAAGGGAATGGTTTCTGTCCTCTAGACATAACTAGCATTCATGGTAAACTGGTGTACTCTTTAGCAATGAATTTGCTGCGTTCTGGCTAGTTGCTGGATGGTTTCCTTCAAGCAAAATGTAAATAAGGACCAATTTTCTATGAAAGTCAACCCCGAAGGCAGCCTACTACCACATGTTGACGCTAAGTCGAATTTCTACTTCAGATGCCACCTAGGCACTGAAGGTCATTTTGACTAACAAAAGATGCCACACTTCCGTTTTTAAACGCTTTTACTAAGTTCGAAATGTTTCATGTTTGCATGTATGCAAGGTCGGAATTTTGTGATCGATTTTTCACTCACTTCTTAATGCACTAGAGATCTGAAATTTTGTATATTTATTGCTCTTGATGACAATGCAATATTTTAATAATTTTAGAACTCTCAATTATCAATTTATTTAAAAAATTCCCAAAATTGCGTTTGCACTCGGTAAGTTTCAGGGGCGCCATCTATAGTATTTTTGAGAATTAAAATACTTGACACAGTAATTTAAATGTTTCAATAAAAATAAATATGACCTATTATAGATCTTTTTAAAGAAATTATTGCTGGAAATAAATAAAGCATAGGTTCCATTACGTACATCCTATCAGACATTTTTTAAATAAAATAATTGCTTTAGATAGTATATGTATAAAATAGTTATAATACTGAATTATGACATAAATTAAAGACTAAAAACTAGAAAATAATAAATATAAAAAACTTTTAAAAAAACGCTTTTACCAATGCATTAAAAGAGAAAATAATAATTTTTCTCAAAAATCTGGAGGTCGAAACAAAAATCGTAAAAGCGTGAGGCGCTGAAAACAATAGGAGAAAGATATAAAACCACAATGATTCTCATAAGAAACGAAATGTTATTAAACATTCAGCATATGAAATACATTATATATGTGATTACGATTCTAATTTACTTAGAGCTTTTCTATCTGCGCTTCACGTTTTTTGTTTTGACCTCCAGCTTTTTGAGAAAAAGTATTTTCTTTTTTAATGCATTGGTAAAAGCGGTTTTTTTTTAAGTTTTTTTTTTATATTTATTTTCACTAGCGTACCCCTACATCAGTCTTCTTATTTTTGAGTATCCCCATCTGTTATATCCCTCCAACCATCCTTCAGCACAAAAAAGTTTCTATTGATAACGCCAAGGGCTTAGGTGAGTTCAAGAGTCTAATAAACTTAGTAAAATTTGTAGGATTGAAATTTGACTTTATATTTTATTCCATTTCTTAAAAATAGTACAGTGAAACCTCTCTGAGCGGCCACCCCTCCGTTCCGAGAAAAATTGGCCGCTCAGAGGGGGTGGCCGCTCTGAAGGGTTTTCGTTACAATTACAAGATAATTTCTATAATACATAATATAAACAACTTACTTGATGCTGCTGCGTTGAGCACGCAAAAAGGTGTATTGATATCGTATTTTGTTTAAATCTTCTGTATCTTTTTTATACTTTTTCTTTTTTTACCTTTTAATTTATATTTCTATTATTTGTTTCTGTATTATATTAGAAATAGTTGCATATGCGCCATTCTATATATTACAAAGAGTTTTAGTTAATTTTTGACTAATTAATATCTTTGTTAAATCTTGTTAAACAAATCTTCTTTACACATCACATATTTCTTATTTAAAATGAAGTTTGAGACTTATCTAAAGAGAAAATAGTACTTTATTTAATAATTTTTTACATTTCTTGAAAAAAAAGGATACAACTTGTGACTGTTTTAAGTTTTTACCCTTCTCGGGAAAAAAACCCCATTTTTTTCAAGTTCGTTTTTCAGTTTAAAAAGTAAATCTCTAACCGATGCTTTTGTTAAATGGGATGGGCGAACCCACCCGGCGGCCGTTCAGAGGGGTTGGGTGGCCGTTTCTAGGGGTTATTTTAACATTAGGTCTATGGGCCGAAAAATCCGTACCACGAAAAATTGGCCGTTAAGATGGGTGGCCGCTATGTAGGGGTGGCCGTTCGAAGAGGTTTCACTGTATTAGTCCAAAGTCAAAACAAATGAAAATAGCATTGAAATAATTTCGCTTTAACTGATGATGATAGCAGGTTCGGATTTAGCCTTTGAACCTCTCCGTGCAAAAGTAAAAAATTGCGCCCCTATGGAACTACAGTGCAAGTACTCTAGAAAAAAAAGATATATGGTCTTTTTTTTTTTACATTTATTTAGCGAACGTTCAAAAAACAACAGTGTAACTCAGTAATTGACACAAATATTGATAACTTTTCACTTAAAATACTTCATTTAAAAAAACAGTTTACAGGAGTAGAATTCAGACGAATTTTTTTACGAACTTTTAGTTCAGATAATTCTCTATTTAATTCAGAAGCATCTAAACTGCTACCCAGTTCATACTCAATTCCTAATATAGCGAGGTCTGACAATCTTGTTTCAGATGTTCTTCGAAAATAGTTCTTGATTATTTTTAGTTTGGAAAAACTACGCTCCCCGGATGCAACACTTATTGGAAGAGTTAATAATATTCTTAGAGCAATGCTCAAGTTCGGAGCGGAATTGACGCAGACATTGCCTTTTATATATATAGATTACTGGAGTAGTGCCTTGAAAGTTTTGTACATAAAATCAGATTGTTTTATTGTTTTTTAGAATTTTTTCAGAAACTTTTCTAATTAATTCAGAAACTACCGCAATTTTATTTTCTCATTTTATTTTGACAATTTTGCGCCCCTCGATTATTTTACTCCGTGCCGGGGCACGGACTAACGAAGTGTTCGTCCGGCCCTGATGAAAACTAACAGTTACTTCATTACTACAGAAATTAATCTGCTTCCTTTTTGTCTTATTCCGTGAATAGGCTTTCGGTCTCGTACGATTTTCAATTTCATTTTTCTTACGAACTTGAGAAAACGAAATTCTAGAATATTCTTATGTTTTATGTTTCCCACCATTACCAAGATGCTTACGCGTACCTTTAACTGGTACAATGCGTAACCATAGGGGTACGCGTACCACAGGTTTCCATTTTGGAGTAAATGTTCTCACAGACAGACAGATATAATTACAAACAAAAGGAATTTACCTTCAGACTCTCTCTTGGAGACAGTACTTTTTTTTTCCTAATGAAAGTGGGGAAAAAAAACTAAGTAGAAATGGACTTTCTTTTCCCGTCCAGAAGGTTTATTATTATTATTATTATTATTATTATGTTTCACCATCTACAGTAAAATAGTATCAATATGTTCTCTGTTTTAGAATTGAAGATTCAAAAGAAGAGGGGAAAAATCATAGACTTACGATACGAATAGACTGCTCGTGGAGGGTTGCAATGTGAAGCAAGCACCTCGTCACGTGACTCGTGGACGAGACGGAGACACTTCGTACGGGCACCCTTTGTTATTTCAATGCGTGAGTAAGAAAGGCCAGCTGAGGTTCTCATGAAAATTCATCGAAAATGGTTAAATCCAGTTGTGCATACGAGTGTAAAGAAAAATTTATCAAAGGAGGATCTGTTTCATTTCATCGGTAAGTAAAATTTTTATGATTTTTTGCTTTATTAATGCAAAATAGCTACACAAAAATACGTCTTAGCTCTTAGATGTGGTGTTTGTTGCAATTGAAAACGATATTATTCCATTTGTTGTGTATGAAATTAATTCTTTTCTTAAGTTAATTGTTTATTATCCTCTTTTAGAAGTATCTATAGATTTTAAGTGTCTGTTAGTGTTTAAAATATGGAATTTTATCAGACATATGTAGATTGAGATATTTGGCGATGTGTTGGCGAAGTTGTTTACATTCTGAAATTTTCGTGTTTTTTTGTGTTATTTAAAAGAAAATAAAATTTTATGATCATGAAATAAACGTAGAATGTTTTTCAGTGTATAAAAAAGATCAGCATAGTTCATTTTCAGTAAAAATTCATCTCTAGGTATTTTTTTAAACATTTTCTTTTATGCATATAATTAAGAAACTATATTATTAATAAAATTTAGAACTCAATAACTTCTTTTTGTTTAATTTTCGTTAATTTATGTGTATATGATTTTTGAAAATTTGTTTTGTGTTTTTTATTTACTCTTTATTTATTTCTCTTTCGCTTTTTTTATTACAAGTATTATTTTCCAAAACAAAAGTATTATTGACATGTCTTAAATATTTAACTGATTATTTTTCAGATTTCCAAAAAATCAAGAAAGGAGATATATTTGGGAAAAAAACATTCGCCGGGAAAATTTTAAAGCAACAAATAGTTCTTTGATTTGTTCCATTAATATTCAACACAAATAACTATGGCTTAAATAATTGTAATTTACTTGGTAATATAGCTTGAAAACTAGATCTGTATAAATTATTGCCCATAGATGTGATGTGGCAACAAAAGAAATTAGCAGTTGACTGTACTTTGTGAGAACATTAGTAGAAATATAAGTGTTAAACAACATGTATTTAAGATGAGATCGTGCTTATAAAGATATTAGTTTCATTTTATTGATAAAAGAAATTTTACATACGTCTTTCTTTTTTATCCATTTATTACTTTGTATGAAACTAAATTTGGGCCCTTTTTAAACTATCGCCATATCTGAAATGGCTGTCATTATTTACATCTAGTGTTGTATTTTTATTTAATTGTAAATAAAGTTCAGTGTCTGCATCTTTGTCTTGTTTTTTGAATAATAAATAAGAACACAGAACATGCTAAATGTGTATTTCAGAAAGTAAACTCTTGAAATATTTCATTGGGCTCTTCAATTTAAATTTATTGCTACCTTTGAACTAAAATTAATTACAGCTTCCTTCTTTAATCAATATCCACAGAACAAAATGTTTAAAATTACAATGATGACCATGTTTTTCTCCTGGAAAAAATGAGTTATCTACATTGTCTTTTATAGCAGTTGGATATTTTTATTAAAAAATTAGGTTAAAACAAAGTTTTGGCATTTATTAACGAACAAAGAGTTCATGCGATTTTATCAAATGTCTATATAGGTTATTAATAAGTTAATAATAAATTGTTAACTTATACAATTAGTGTAAAGTTGGCTAATTTAAGAAAACAGTTTGTTTTATGATTTCATGTTTTCAAGTTTAAGAAATTCTCATTTACAAATTGAAATTCTTTATATTGTTCCATTTTTTAGATGAAAAAAATTTTATGACTATAAAAATAAATATAAGAAATAACATTAATAACCTTAAATTCTTTGGAAAAACCAAATTATTTTTTAAAATTTCAATTACAATAAATAAGTTTTGATGATTTTATTTACTAAATAATTTAGCCAAGCCATATAAAAGGATTTATTTCAGAGGGGATGCATATATCTATTTAAGGAGCATGATCCATAACATCTGAAACTAGTCAATTTATTTCGGAGAGGGCCTCAGCCTCCCTATATACGCCCCTGAAATTAAGTAGTTATTGCTTTAAATAAAAGGATTTTTTTTTATTTAAAAAGTTTATAATTTGTTTTTGTTACAGTCAGTTGAAGTATTATATTGTGTAAGGTTTAAAACAAATGAAATTCCTAGTCACATAAAATCCAATTATTTTGATTTCTTCCGTTCGTGAGTTAGTTTTTAAATGAACTAAAATAGTAACGTTTCGCTACTTGTAGAAATACTACTCGTTTTCCAACACTCCTCATACTCGCTTCGCCAAATGTGGCGATAAGAAGCCAAGAAGTTCCTCTTTAGTCACGTGACGAGTGGAATTTCTACCCAGGTGCTTGCTTCACTCCGAATGCTGGTTTTTCTACAGCGTGAGCAGTCTAACTCTATCCTTAGTCTATGGGAAAAATATCAAAAACTAGCATACCGGTTTTCCACCTGTTTCGTCCCTCCCCCCACACACACACATTTCTTTCTTTTACCACGGTTCTGGCTCTTCATTCATTGCAATCCTCATTTTACACTTTCGTTAAGCGTATACCACACGGAGAGCTATCGGACGCTGTTTTCGTCAGCGTGAGCGCAATGCCACTTACCCAACAAGATTGTAGCACGTGACGCATTGAGACAACCGGTCAGACAGGATTTCGGTCATCGTTGGTGTGAACTACGTCACCGTCAAAGTCACACCCGAATGGTTTGAATTATCGATGCCGACGATTTTCAGTCGGAATCGTGTGCATTTTCAAGCCGGTTGAATAGAATCCACGATTTCCGTCATCTTGTCTGACCGGTCACGTGCTACAAACTTTTTTGCTGAGTGGCATTGCGCTCATGCTGACGAAAACAGCGTACAATAGCTCTCCGTGTGATATACACTTAAAGTGCAATCGTTCTATCTTTTAATCCATGGACCATTATTTATTAAGACCTCCATTATTTTAAGGTGCAATCTTTTTTCCTAATGATAAGTAGAAAAAAAACGAAGTAAAAATGGACTTTCTTTCGCGTCCAGAAGGGTGGTTTATATTTTAATTATTTTTCACCATCTACAGTGTATCAATACGTTCACTGTTTTTGAACTGAAGATTCAAAAGAAGAGGGGAAAAAATTAGCAAAAGACACCGGTTTTCCACCTGTTTCCCGTTCGCCCCCCGCCCCGCACACACACAAGCACACACACACGACATTTTTCATTCTTTCTTTTACCTCGTTTCTGACTCTTCACTCATTGCAATCCTCATTTTACACTTTCGTTACCTCCTGCAGTGATTTTAATGGCTTGAACTTCACACATCTTGAAACTAATCAAAGTTCACTAAGACAAAGCAGCTAATGTCAGTGGAATAAACAATGAAGCGAATATGCTCGTGAAGCTTCTGAAATCGATCGTTTAGAGTACGGCTTGAACTTTTTACACATCCGACCCTAAACTCGTTGTAAATATATTTTGCGATCCAAAATGTCGAAAAATAATAAAGGAAAAATGATAAATTAATTTTTGATAAACAAGAATTTATTTATTTAAATGTGTTTACTTGAAAATCAGTTAAGAAATGTTTTAAATAAGACGACTTTCTAGATTTCTTTTAAATGCTTATAATTCACATGTATATTCCACAGTCACGTGATAAACGGGACTGCGCATGTCATCTAATATTTCACTGTATATTGACTTTCGTTGAGTTGTGACGTCATGTCCATTTTTCTCCTGCAAGAAGCGAAATGGATTCCAAAAGTAAGAAGGCGAGGCTCATACTATGTTATCAAGTGAGCACGAATTGACTCCATTTGATAAATGCTCGCTGCGTAGACGAGATCCCAAGTGAAATTAACAGCCATAGTTCAAGAAACCCTGATTTAGTGACAATTTTTCTCGAAATTTTTAAATTCCACCACTTCCACGTTTGGATTCAAAAATAAATCTGATTAAATAATTAGAATTATTTCATATTTAAAATACTATACAATACAAAGTGTTTTTCTTTTGTACAAATTCAAACACGGCGGTAAAATCAATCAACCGAAATAAGCACAATTACCAGCTCAAACCACGCATGGAAACATGCAGGTCATGGCCCCCCCCCCCCCCAAAGAAATAAGGTCAGAGATTTTACAGAAAACGAAACTTGAAGTAGAAAAAGTCCGAAGAGAAAAATAAAGACTCCCTGTAAGATTGAGGCCCCTCAAGGTATAATAGCCTAAAAACCAGTCTTGACTTGACGTACTTCGAGGGAGGGGGCCTCAGTTGTTGAATTCCGAGTTAAAACATACTGAGTTAAAGGAACCGTTAAGAATGGAAGGCCTTTTTTGCATTCACACAACAATATAAACAAAAAAATTCTATAAAATATGTAAAATGACGAAACAGAAAAACGTAAATTATATAAAAATCAATTTCCCTTATAAGGAAAATATATTTCTTATATATGTCACATCTTTAATTGATTTTATAAACATTTTCCTTATATATATATATCCCATTAATCTCTTTTCCCAATATAGTTAAAAATATTAAAACGACTCATTCTTTCTCAAGTTAATGTAATTTTAATTCTGATGCTCACCTCACATTTATGGTCTCCAAAATAAGCAAACGGTCATGTGACTATGGCTCAAAATTTCGAGATATCTTCCGAAAAAGCGCTTTTGTTCGTGAAAACGGGCCAGGTAAATAAAATTAAAACACCAAAATTGAGTAGAAATATAAAGAACACTGGTATTCAACAAAACATCAAATATTTAATAGCTACAAAAATAAGTGTATCCGAAAACTTTACAGTAAAATAATCAACAAAAAATTTTCAATTTATTTTTCAAGAAATATTTTAGTAATTCTGATATGACACGAAATCGAAAAGTTGTTCTGAAGGGGAAGCTAATAATGAATCTTGGAAACAATGAACTGTCAAGTAGTTTTAAACTTGTATACAGTTATTACGAGAACGAACTTGAACACTCTGAACACTTCAATGCAATTTTAAATTCGCAGCTGCAGAACGATAAGAAAACGCTTACGAACTACACAAAAATAAACACCTCGTTATCTACTGTATCAAAACCATTATAATCAAGATATAATCAGCTAATCATATTTAAAAGCGCTTTTTTTTCCTCTCATATTTCCAAAAATATATGCATTACATCACGCACTGATTTCACCTGTAAACAAAAAAACTCATCGATTCTTCCTAAAAAATAATTCCAAATTAAATAGGAGAATCACATAACTAAAGCAAGCGGAAGAACGTGTCAGTAAACACCAACTGTTTATTCGAAACAAGAAGATGAAATCAAAACAATTGCCAGTCGATTGTTAAGAAAACGATTATGAAATAAACAAAAATAAATACCTTATTATCTAATTTACCGCAATCATTACACATGCCACGAAATGCCTGCTAGACATAGTTACAAAAATATCAGCATTACATCACTCATTAATTTCATCTAAAAGTGGTACAAAAATTCATAG
>BGPR01031639.1:0-17933 GCA_013235015.1 Araneus ventricosus | reverse complement strand
CTATGAATTTTTGTACCACTTTTAGATGAAATTAATGAGTGATGTAATGCTGATATTTTTGTAACTATGTCTAGCAGGCATTTCGTGGCATGTGTAATGATTGCGGTAAATTAGATAATAAGGTATTTATTTTTGTTTATTTCATAATCGTTTTCTTAACAATCGACTGGCAATTGTTTTGATTTCATCTTCTTGTTTCGAATAAACAGTTGGTGTTTACTGACACGTTCTTCCGCTTGCTTTAGTTATGTGATTCTCCTATTTAATTTGGAATTATTTTTTAGGAAGAATCGATGAGTTTTTTTGTTTACAGGTGAAATCAGTGCGTGATGTAATGCATATATTTTTGGAAATATGAGAGGAAAAAAAAGCGCTTTTAAATATGATTAGCTGATTATATCTTGATTATAATGGTTTTGATACAGTAGATAACGAGGTGTTTATTTTTGTGTAGTTCGTAAGCGTTTTCTTATCGTTCTGCAGCTGCGAATTTAAAATTGCATTGAAGTGTTCAGAGTGTTCAAGTTCGTTCTCGTAATAACTGTATACAAGTTTAAAACTACTTGACAGTTCATTGTTTCCAAGATTCATTATTAGCTTCCCCTTCAGAACAACTTTTCGATTTCGTGTCATATCAGAATTACTAAAATATTTCTTGAAAAATAAATTGAAAATTTTTTGTTGATTATTTTACTGTAAAGTTTTCGGATACACTTATTTTTGTAGCTATTAAATATTTGATGTTTTGTTGAATACCAGTGTTCTTTATATTTCTACTCAATTTTGGTGTTTTAATTTTATTTACCTGGCCCGTTTTCACGAACAAAAGCGCTTTTTCGGAAGATATCTCGAAATTTTGAGCCATAGTCACATGACCGTTTGCTTATTTTGGAGACCATAAATGTGAGGTGAGCATCAGAATTAAAATTACATTAACTTGAGAAAGAATGAGTCGTTTTAATATTTTTAACTATATTGGGAAAAGAGATTAATGGGATATATATATATAAGGAAAATGTTTATAAAATCAATTAAAGATGTGACATATATAAGAAATATATTTTCCTTATAAGGGAAATTGATTTTTATATAATTTACGTTTTTCTGTTTCGTCATTTTACATATTTTATAGAATTTTTTTGTTTATATTGTTGTGTGAATGCAAAAAAGGCCTTCCATTCTTAACGGTTCCTTTAACTCAGTATGTTTTAACTCGGAATTCAACAACTGAGGCCCCCTCCCTCGAAGTACGTCAAGTCAAGACTGGTTTTTAGGCTATTATACCTTGAGGGGCCTCAATCTTACAGGGAGTCTTTATTTTTCTCTTCGGACTTTTTCTACTTCAAGTTTCGTTTTCTGTAAAATCTCTGACCTTATTTCTTTGGGGGGGGGGGGGGCCATGACCTGCATGTTTCCATGCGTGGTTTGAGCTGGTAATTGTGCTTATTTCGGTTGATTGATTTTACCGCCGTGTTTGAATTTGTACAAAAGAAAAACACTTTGTATTGTATAGTATTTTAAATATGAAATAATTCTAATTATTTAATCAGATTTATTTTTGAATCCAAACGTGGAAGTGGTGGAATTTAAAAATTTCGAGAAAAATTGTCACTAAATCAGGGTTTCTTGAACTATGGCTGTTAATTTCACTTGGGATCTCGTCTACGCAGCGAGCATTTATCAAATGGAGTCAATTCGTGCTCACTTGATAACATAGTATGAGCCTCGCCTTCTTACTTTTGGAATCCATTTCGCTTCTTGCAGGAGAAAAATGGACATGACGTCACAACTCAACGAAAGTCAATATACAGTGAAATATTAGATGACATGCGCAGTCCCGTTTATCACGTGACTGTGGAATATACATGTGAATTATAAGCATTTAAAAGAAATCTAGAAAGTCGTCTTATTTAAAACATTTCTTAACTGATTTTCAAGTAAACACATTTAAATAAATAAATTCTTGTTTATCAAAAATTAATTTATCATTTTTCCTTTATTATTTTTCGACATTTTGGATCGCAAAATATATTTACAACGAGTTTAGGGTCGGATGTGTAAAAAGTTCAAGCCGTACTCTAAACGATCGATTTCAGAAGCTTCACGAGCATATTCGCTTCATTGTTTATTCCACTGACATTAGCTGCTTTGTCTTAGTGAACTTTGATTAGTTTCAAGATGTGTGAAGTTCAAGCCATTAAAATCACTGCAGGAGGTAACGAAAGTGTAAAATGAGGATTGCAATGAGTGAAGAGTCAGAAACGAGGTAAAAGAAAGAATGAAAAATGTCGTGTGTGTGTGCTTGTGTGTGTGCGGGGCGGGGGGCGAACGGGAAACAGGTGGAAAACCGGTGTCTTTTGCTAATTTTTTCCCCTCTTCTTTTGAATCTTCAGTTCAAAAACAGTGAACGTATTGATACACTGTAGATGGTGAAAAATAATTAAAATATAAACCACCCTTCTGGACGCGAAAGAAAGTCCATTTTTACTTCGTTTTTTTTCTACTTATCATTAGGAAAAAAGATTGCACCTTAAAATAATGGAGGTCTTAATAAATAATGGTCCATGGATTAAAAGATAGAACGATTGCACTTTAAGTGTATATCACACGGAGAGCTATTGTACGCTGTTTTCGTCAGCATGAGCGCAATGCCACTCAGCAAAAAAGTTTGTAGCACGTGACCGGTCAGACAAGATGACGGAAATCGTGGATTCTATTCAACCGGCTTGAAAATGCACACGATTCCGACTGAAAATCGTCGGCATCGATAATTCAAACCATTCGGGTGTGACTTTGACGGTGACGTAGTTCACACCAACGATGACCGAAATCCTGTCTGACCGGTTGTCTCAATGCGTCACGTGCTACAATCTTGTTGGGTAAGTGGCATTGCGCTCACGCTGACGAAAACAGCGTCCGATAGCTCTCCGTGTGGTATACGCTTAACGAAAGTGTAAAATGAGGATTGCAATGAATGAAGAGCCAGAACCGTGGTAAAAGAAAGAAATGTGTGTGTGTGGGGGGAGGGACGAAACAGGTGGAAAACCGGTATGCTAGTTTTTGATATTTTTCCCATAGACTAAGGATAGAGTTAGACTGCTCACGCTGTAGAAAAACCAGCATTCGGAGTGAAGCAAGCACCTGGGTAGAAATTCCACTCGTCACGTGACTAAAGAGGAACTTCTTGGCTTCTTATCGCCACATTTGGCGAAGCGAGTATGAGGAGTGTTGGAAAACGAGTAGTATTTCTACAAGTAGCGAAACGTTACTATTTTAGTTCATTTAAAAACTAACTCACGAACGGAAGAAATCAAAATAATTGGATTTTATGTGACTAGGAATTTCATTTGTTTTAAACCTTACACAATATAATACTTCAACTGACTGTAACAAAAACAAATTATAAACTTTTTAAATAAAAAAAAATCCTTTTATTTAAAGCAATAACTACTTAATTTCAGGGGCGTATATAGGGAGGCTGAGGCCCTCTCCGAAATAAATTGACTAGTTTCAGATGTTATGGATCATGCTCCTTAAATAGATATATGCATCCCCTCTGAAATAAATCCTTTTATATGGCTTGGCTAAATTATTTAGTAAATAAAATCATCAAAACTTATTTATTGTAATTGAAATTTTAAAAAATAATTTGGTTTTTCCAAAGAATTTAAGGTTATTAATGTTATTTCTTATATTTATTTTTATAGTCATAAAATTTTTTTCATCTAAAAAATGGAACAATATAAAGAATTTCAATTTGTAAATGAGAATTTCTTAAACTTGAAAACATGAAATCATAAAACAAACTGTTTTCTTAAATTAGCCAACTTTACACTAATTGTATAAGTTAACAATTTATTATTAACTTATTAATAACCTATATAGACATTTGATAAAATCGCATGAACTCTTTGTTCGTTAATAAATGCCAAAACTTTGTTTTAACCTAATTTTTTAATAAAAATATCCAACTGCTATAAAAGACAATGTAGATAACTCATTTTTTCCAGGAGAAAAACATGGTCATCATTGTAATTTTAAACATTTTGTTCTGTGGATATTGATTAAAGAAGGAAGCTGTAATTAATTTTAGTTCAAAGGTAGCAATAAATTTAAATTGAAGAGCCCAATGAAATATTTCAAGAGTTTACTTTCTGAAATACACATTTAGCATGTTCTGTGTTCTTATTTATTATTCAAAAAACAAGACAAAGATGCAGACACTGAACTTTATTTACAATTAAATAAAAATACAACACTAGATGTAAATAATGACAGCCATTTCAGATATGGCGATAGTTTAAAAAGGGCCCAAATTTAGTTTCATACAAAGTAATAAATGGATAAAAAAGAAAGACGTATGTAAAATTTCTTTTATCAATAAAATGAAACTAATATCTTTATAAGCACGATCTCATCTTAAATACATGTTGTTTAACACTTATATTTCTACTAATGTTCTCACAAAGTACAGTCAACTGCTAATTTCTTTTGTTGCCACATCACATCTATGGGCAATAATTTATACAGATCTAGTTTTCAAGCTATATTACCAAGTAAATTACAATTATTTAAGCCATAGTTATTTGTGTTGAATATTAATGGAACAAATCAAAGAACTATTTGTTGCTTTAAAATTTTCCCGGCGAATGTTTTTTTCCCAAATATATCTCCTTTCTTGATTTTTTGGAAATCTGAAAAATAATCAGTTAAATATTTAAGACATGTCAATAATACTTTTGTTTTGGAAAATAATACTTGTAATAAAAAAAGCGAAAGAGAAATAAATAAAGAGTAAATAAAAAACACAAAACAAATTTTCAAAAATCATATACACATAAATTAACGAAAATTAAACAAAAAGAAGTTATTGAGTTCTAAATTTTATTAATAATATAGTTTCTTAATTATATGCATAAAAGAAAATGTTTAAAAAAATACCTAGAGATGAATTTTTACTGAAAATGAACTATGCTGATCTTTTTTATACACTGAAAAACATTCTACGTTTATTTCATGATCATAAAATTTTATTTTCTTTTAAATAACACAAAAAAACACGAAAATTTCAGAATGTAAACAACTTCGCCAACACATCGCCAAATATCTCAATCTACATATGTCTGATAAAATTCCATATTTTAAACACTAACAGACACTTAAAATCTATAGATACTTCTAAAAGAGGATAATAAACAATTAACTTAAGAAAAGAATTAATTTCATACACAACAAATGGAATAATATCGTTTTCAATTGCAACAAACACCACATCTAAGAGCTAAGACGTATTTTTGTGTAGCTATTTTGCATTAATAAAGCAAAAAATCATAAAAATTTTACTTACCGATGAAATGAAACAGATCCTCCTTTGATAAATTTTTCTTTACACTCGTATGCACAACTGGATTTAACCATTTTCGATGAATTTTCATGAGAACCTCAGCTGGCCTTTCTTACTCACGCATTGAAATAACAAAGGGTGCCCGTACGAAGTGTCTCCGTCTCGTCCACGAGTCACGTGACGAGGTGCTTGCTTCACATTGCAACCCTCCACGAGCAGTCTATTCGTATCGTAAGTCTATGATTTTTCCCCTCTTCTTTTGAATCTTCAATTCTAAAACAGAGAACATATTGATACTATTTTACTGTAGATGGTGAAACATAATAATAATAATAATAATAATAATAAACCTTCTGGACGGGAAAAGAAAGTCCATTTCTACTTAGTTTTTTTTCCCCACTTTCATTAGGAAAAAAAAAGTACTGTCTCCAAGAGAGAGTCTGAAGGTAAATTCCTTTTGTTTGTAATTATATCTGTCTGTCTGTGAGAACATTTACTCCAAAATGGAAACCTGTGGTACGCGTACCCCTATGGTTACGCATTGTACCAGTTAAAGGTACGCGTAAGCATCTTGGTAATGGTGGGAAACATAAAACATAAGAATATTCTAGAATTTCGTTTTCTCAAGTTCGTAAGAAAAATGAAATTGAAAATCGTACGAGACCGAAAGCCTATTCACGGAATAAGACAAAAAGGAAGCAGATTAATTTCTGTAGTAATGAAGTAACTGTTAGTTTTCATCAGGGCCGGACGAACACTTCGTTAGTCCGTGCCCCGGCACGGAGTAAAATAATCGAGGGGCGCAAAATTGTCAAAATAAAATGAGAAAATAAAATTGCGGTAGTTTCTGAATTAATTAGAAAAGTTTCTGAAAAAATTCTAAAAAACAATAAAACAATCTGATTTTATGTACAAAACTTTCAAGGCACTACTCCAGTAATCTATATATATAAAAGGCAATGTCTGCGTCAATTCCGCTCCGAACTTGAGCATTGCTCTAAGAATATTATTAACTCTTCCAATAAGTGTTGCATCCGGGGAGCGTAGTTTTTCCAAACTAAAAATAATCAAGAACTATTTTCGAAGAACATCTGAAACAAGATTGTCAGACCTCGCTATATTAGGAATTGAGTATGAACTGGGTAGCAGTTTAGATGCTTCTGAATTAAATAGAGAATTATCTGAACTAAAAGTTCGTAAAAAAATTCGTCTGAATTCTACTCCTGTAAACTGTTTTTTTAAATGAAGTATTTTAAGTGAAAAGTTATCAATATTTGTGTCAATTACTGAGTTACACTGTTGTTTTTTGAACGTTCGCTAAATAAATGTAAAAAAAAAAAGACCATATATCTTTTTTTTCTAGAGTACTTGCACTGTAGTTCCATAGGGGCGCAATTTTTTACTTTTGCACGGAGAGGTTCAAAGGCTAAATCCGAACCTGCTATCATCATCAGTTAAAGCGAAATTATTTCAATGCTATTTTCATTTGTTTTGACTTTGGACTAATACAGTGAAACCTCTTCGAACGGCCACCCCTACATAGCGGCCACCCATCTTAACGGCCAATTTTTCGTGGTACGGATTTTTCGGCCCATAGACCTAATGTTAAAATAACCCCTAGAAACGGCCACCCAACCCCTCTGAACGGCCGCCGGGTGGGTTCGCCCATCCCATTTAACAAAAGCATCGGTTAGAGATTTACTTTTTAAACTGAAAAACGAACTTGAAAAAAATGGGGTTTTTTTCCCGAGAAGGGTAAAAACTTAAAACAGTCACAAGTTGTATCCTTTTTTTTCAAGAAATGTAAAAAATTATTAAATAAAGTACTATTTTCTCTTTAGATAAGTCTCAAACTTCATTTTAAATAAGAAATATGTGATGTGTAAAGAAGATTTGTTTAACAAGATTTAACAAAGATATTAATTAGTCAAAAATTAACTAAAACTCTTTGTAATATATAGAATGGCGCATATGCAACTATTTCTAATATAATACAGAAACAAATAATAGAAATATAAATTAAAAGGTAAAAAAAGAAAAAGTATAAAAAAGATACAGAAGATTTAAACAAAATACGATATCAATACACCTTTTTGCGTGCTCAACGCAGCAGCATCAAGTAAGTTGTTTATATTATGTATTATAGAAATTATCTTGTAATTGTAACGAAAACCCTTCAGAGCGGCCACCCCCTCTGAGCGGCCAATTTTTCTCGGAACGGAGGGGTGGCCGCTCAGAGAGGTTTCACTGTACTATTTTTAAGAAATGGAATAAAATATAAAGTCAAATTTCAATCCTACAAATTTTACTAAGTTTATTAGACTCTTGAACTCACCTAAGCCCTTGGCGTTATCAATAGAAACTTTTTTGTGCTGAAGGATGGTTGGAGGGATATAACAGATGGGGATACTCAAAAATAAGAAGACTGATGTAGGGGTACGCTAGTGAAAATAAATATAAAAAAAAAACTTAAAAAAAAACCGCTTTTACCAATGCATTAAAAAAGAAAATACTTTTTCTCAAAAAGCTGGAGGTCAAAACAAAAAACGTGAAGCGCAGATAGAAAAGCTCTAAGTAAATTAGAATCGTAATCACATATATAATGTATTTCATATGCTGAATGTTTAATAACATTTCGTTTCTTATGAGAATCATTGTGGTTTTATATCTTTCTCCTATTGTTTTCAGCGCCTCACGCTTTTACGATTTTTGTTTCGACCTCCAGATTTTTGAGAAAAATTATTATTTTCTCTTTTAATGCATTGGTAAAAGCGTTTTTTTAAAAGTTTTTTATATTTATTATTTTCTAGTTTTTAGTCTTTAATTTATGTCATAATTCAGTATTATAACTATTTTATACATATACTATCTAAAGCAATTATTTTATTTAAAAAATGTCTGATAGGATGTACGTAATGGAACCTATGCTTTATTTATTTCCAGCAATAATTTCTTTAAAAAGATCTATAATAGGTCATATTTATTTTTATTGAAACATTTAAATTACTGTGTCAAGTATTTTAATTCTCAAAAATACTATAGATGGCGCCCCTGAAACTTACCGAGTGCAAACGCAATTTTGGGAATTTTTTAAATAAATTGATAATTGAGAGTTCTAAAATTATTAAAATATTGCATTGTCATCAAGAGCAATAAATATACAAAATTTCAGATCTCTAGTGCATTAAGAAGTGAGTGAAAAATCGATCACAAAATTCCGACCTTGCATACATGCAAACATGAAACATTTCGAACTTAGTAAAAGCGTTTAAAAACGGAAGTGTGGCATCTTTTGTTAGTCAAAATGACCTTCAGTGCCTAGGTGGCATCTGAAGTAGAAATTCGACTTAGCGTCAACATGTGGTAGTAGGCTGCCTTCGGGGTTGACTTTCATAGAAAATTGGTCCTTATTTACATTTTGCTTGAAGGAAACCATCCAGCAACTAGCCAGAACGCAGCAAATTCATTGCTAAAGAGTACACCAGTTTACCATGAATGCTAGTTATGTCTAGAGGACAGAAACCATTCCCTTTTTCCTCCGATTCATGCAATACCCTCCGACTGCTTATCCCGCGATTTCCGCGGATTGGAAGTTCGTCTGTTTCCTGCTGCATCTTGCTGTTTTCGCAAGCTAATGGTTTTACTTAGTACTTTAGAAACGTTGAATCATATTATACTAATAAAGCCCTGCATTTAAAAAACAATTCGCTTGGTTCAGCGGTATTTGGAAATGTTTTAAAACGCTGCATCTAAATAGTAATTCAAAAAAAAATTATGCAGTCGGAGGGTTAACACATGACGTCTCTGACGCGTACATCGAATTACAGAATTTTTGCTATTTGAATCTTTATCTGAGTCAACGTAACAATTAACTTTTAAGAGTGTCCAAGTGATTTTTGTATTTAATGTCTCGAGTACCCCTTTACCATCTTAAATTCATTGAAATAATCAAAAATGGGTGATGGCATCTAATTAGAAAGTTAAATAAAATCGTATGGCATGGTGTTAACCCACTAAGCCATTAGTGGCTAGGAATCTTCAAGATATAGAACAGTTGCCCTTTTGGCGCATTACAAGAAAATGTGACCAATTTTCTTCAATTGTTTTTATGTATTTAGAGATGATTCCACTTCCACTGTTCACCTGTCTTTTTTAAATCCAAAATGCGTCATTTGTTTCCTTTCAGCTTCACAATGCAAAGACATGTGGAGGAAGTTGCGGAATTGCTACCTGAACGCCATCAACAGAAGACAGAACAAAAACATTCCCAAATGGAAATACGAAGACGAAATGTCTTTCTTGTTACCCTTCATCGATGTGCGATCGTAAGTATTGTATGCATATCCATCGCTCGGAAAATTAACAAATGATTGCTCTTAATTGTGTAAGATATTAATTAAGTCGTGTGGCTTCCAACGCCGAAACAAGGTCAAGTATCGTCTCTTCTAGGTTCGTCCAAGATGATTCGATTGTACGGTTTTTCCTTTATTATTTATTCCTTTCTTTATTATTTCCTTATTATTATTTTATTTATTATATCGTCGGCTTGTAGAAAAATTGGTAAATGTGGAGTTTACGGTGCGCACTTATTTCTTGCCAATTTTTCTTGGCGTAATGTCATTTGAGGTCGCCAAACTGTTTTGGATGTCCAATGCGATTTTTATTGCTCTCTTACGCATGCGTGACCTGAAAACGAGAGATTGAGCACGCAATGCCTGCGGCATGTTAAGCGTGTACCGGGCAAATTTTTTAAACTTAAAAAAACGTCAGCGGCGTCGCTTTGAGCATAGCAGGAAACTAGTAGCTTCGATTTTTCATTGAATGTTAGGAATCTAGGTTTTTTTTAAAAAATCCGATAACTAGAATTTCCGCACGCAATGTCTGCAGCATTTCAAGCGTTTACCGGGCAAATTTTTTAAGTTAAAAAATATCAGCGGCTTCGCTTTCAGCATAGAGGAATACTCATAGCTTCGCTTATTCATTGAAAAATGAAACACACAGAATAACATACACGGTACTGAACCGATATTCAATTCGAAGAATTCCAAACCAAGTTTTATTCAAATTCGAATTTATCGACCAATCACAGCGAAGAGTTGAACAAAACAGTCCAATCGAAATGTGGCGCTATATAGCCTGATACGCAAAACACCGATTAAAAGATCAATTTGTGCTCGTGCGCGCTTGTCACTCGTTAAAAACATCTAGACGCATCCAAAACAAATGTTCTCTCATCGCCGTTCTTGGCGGCAAAGAGTTGGCGGTCCTAAGAGGAACGAAGTAGGCGGGCACCGTAAACTCCACAAACTAAATCGAAAAATTCATTTAAAACAAACCTTTAAATTATAAATCCTTAAATCGCGATTCTTTACTTTTAAAATAACTAGTTATTAATTCAGAATTAAGTTTGGAAATGAAAACTGGCGAACGTTTTTACCTTTCCTTCCAATGATATGAGTGAAATTAGGGAAGAGATTTCCGTCTCCGTGGACATTTTATGATGTGAGACATTTTGATCGCTCTTCAGAATTACGAGGTCCCTCAAGCACCCGGTTTTCTCCTTGCTTTTAGAACATCACCTTTAAGTTTCAACAAGAGTAATTGAATTCCTCTAGATAATAGGGGAGGGAATCGAACTAGGAGTTTCTGGTTTACAGCCGCGCACTTTACCTTTAAGTAGTCGGGGCAATGTTTTATTTTCCATTCCCTGAATGCTTGAGGGCAATGTGTGTGGCTTCATTGCTGCTTCCATTAGATGTCCGAAGAAGCTGATATTCCTACAGGTTTGTTGCATCATCTCGAAACTTGAAATTCGGAAATTGTTCCATAATGTTAATTATAACATTAAAATTGTTCTAGTTGTGGGATGCTTAAAAATTAGTGGTTGTTATATATATATTGTTGCAAAAGTCTTTCTGTGGGTGTATGGTGTAAACAGTCCAACACGCAGGATAATGGAGAATGAAGGTTTATTCACAACTATGCAGGAAAACACGTAGCAGGAAACAATAGTTCTTGCACAGATTAGCAATGTAAACAGACAACAATTCACAGGTAATAACAGTTCAGCACTTTGATATTTAGCAACACAAACAGTCAGTAAATAACTAATAACGATAATAACAGCACTTTCAATAGCGCTCAGCTCACCAGCTTCCTAACTCTAAAGTCGTTCCCAATGGATCAACACTACTACCGCTCGGCGTCTAACAGCTTACTAGCTCGCACAGCGGATAGAACTCCAAAGACGTACGCGCTCCAAGGCGATTCCAGTCAATCAACATTCCCCCGCCATCCCAGCGCTCTCCTTATATAGTCTCCCCCGGCATGCCGTGACGTCACATGGAATCATCTAGTACATTCAAGCGTATCTTCTCTCCTAGTGGAAATATCGAGAAGATTCCAGCACCTTTGAGATCCCATATTTCGTCGCCAAATTTGTCGCCAAGGTCAGGAATCCAGACGTGGTTGCTGCCGGTCATTCCATACTTACCCTGTAAAACTCCCTTCCCAACCTTAAGACTCACATTGCTGGGAAGCGACTTTCCATGTTTGTAACAATATATATATATAGTTAAATATTTTTCAAACAATCAAAACTCAAGTAATATTTTCAATATATACACTTATTAAACTAATAAGTAAAACTAAATATATATATATATTTACAAAAGAAAACATTAAAACCATTTCAGAAAAACCAAAATAACAAAACAGAACATAAAACTAACGTCCGCGACGCGTCATTAGCAGGGAAATCCCTAACGAGCGTATACTTATTATCGGTGTTTTCTAAACACAAACTATAAATATTGAAGTTAACTATCGTCGGATGTCAGGTGGTTTCTTAAAATTTATGTGTTGAAAAAATCTCAATCTAATTAAATCTTCTTAAAATTTGTTGGTATTTAATGAAATGAAATTCTTAAGATTGTCTAATTTTACATAATTTGCTTTGTTTTCTGCTGAAAATGTGTTAATCTCAAATTTTGCACTTGTTTTGTCACGTATATAGCATAATTCTAGTTGGACAAAAGTAGTTATAAATTAAAGTTTTGTTGGTTTAATTTGTCGTGTTAAAAAGTGAAAATATCTTATTCTAAAATAATTATTGAAATAGTAAGAATATAGACGTTTTTCTTGTCTTAGTGTGCAGGGAAAATTCGTAATATTTTGTGTATTTATTGTGAATTTTTATTCATAGCAAAGGATGCTGGCAACACCTCATCCTACGCAAGAATACATCTTAATCTCTTAATAAAAAATATTATGTTTATAACTGTAGAATTGAACATTATTGTTATTATTTTAAAGATTTTATTTACTTGCGTTCTTGCTGTATGTAGAATTCACGAGATAAATTTTTAATTATGGTTAAAAAGCACTACAAGAGACTTCCTTTTACTGGATTGTATGGGGGGGGAGGTGCCTTGAGGCACTAACACTAGAAATGCATATGAATGGGTGTTTACTTACAACAGGGATGAGATTCTTCCGCTTTTTGGCGTGTTTCCGCTTTTTTGTTATTTTGGAGAAATTCCTCTTTTTTGTCTTTTTTTTCTCTCAAAATTCCGTTTCTTTTTTTTTCTTTCGGATTTCCGTTTTTTTTTCCCAGCAAAAATTTGCTTTTTCTTCCGAAAATTCCCCTTTTACACAAAGAAAAGAAACCTTCCTATCGTCCGTTTTTGAAAGAAAATTCTGGGAAAATATGCTCAACCGTGCGGCTTTAACTTCACCAGCTAGGAAACTAGCTGATTCATCTTCTACTGACGAATCAACATTATGTCAACAAGCTCCACAAGGATAAACATTCCAATATTCAGTGCCATTCAAAGTATTAAGTACCGCCTTATTGCAGAAAACAAAAACTGTGGCATATTTTGCAAAAAAAAAGGTTTTTTTTTTTTTGCATGAGCATGTTGAAAAAAAAATTATTTGAAAACTTATGGCCATCTTGTAGGGCGAACCAAGATGAAGAAATAAAAAATTGGAACAAAAACAAATAAACTACATAAAAAAAACTCCTGTCAAGAGAGGCAGCTAAAATGCTGTGTGAAAATGCAGCAAAAAAAGCAGAGAATAAGACATAAAAAAATCTTTTCAAAATAAAAAATAAAACAGATGATTTACCTAGGCATTCTAGAGACAATGTAGTCCCGACAACTATGCCAGTAATTAAACAGAGAGATACTAATGGAGACTGTTCAAAAACTAGCCTCTACTGAAAATAAACTTGCAGAGGATGCAAACACATCCTTTATTGAAGAAAAATCTGTCAAAGATAGGAGCCCTCCAAAACAAGGGGTGAAGCATGTTAATGGAGATCTGTTACCAACAAAAGCCACACAAATAAAAAAAAAATGCCAATAATGCTAAATGAATCTGTCATTGTAACTGTACAATTTCTCGACCCCTCTCATTTTGTAAGGTGCGAAATCATTGTGCTGTTACTTTTGCAAAAATGTATAAAAATAAAACAATTCAGTATATGATACGTTATTATGATTTATAAAGAGCTAATACACTTTACACAATTGCATGAAGCACAAGAAATTATTTGTCCTTATTTTTATTTATTTTTTGAGCTAACTTTTATCAAATGTTATTAAATATAATTCTTCTCAGACTTCTGTTGGGTGAATGTTGCATCTCAGTGATGCACAGGTGGTATGTTTTAATGTCTAATTTTGTATTTGAAGATGTCCCTGATGATGTGTTAATCTTGTTTGTTAACTTTTAATGTGAATGATTTAATAATAATTTAATATTCTTTTCTTATTTATACGTACTATTAATTATTATAGTGCAATGTTTTCATCATGTTGCATGTTCTGATGTTTTACTTCTTGAAACATCTTTCGCGTATAAATTATGGTACAAATTTTTTGCTCGCGTATGATTTCAGTCTTTTTGCTGTTTTGCCAATCTCATCCCTGTTACAAGCATCTGATGCAAGTGCTTCTTTGCAACAATGTTTAAAAAACTTACTCAAAATTGCGTACACCAATAGTAATACTTGCTTGAAAGAATCGATGGAGTGATGGACGTACAATTTGAAAAGATGACGGTATTTCTTGCACACCTGCAGCCACAATGGATATTCGATTGACAAGGTCCTTAATACAATGAACTGAATTCTTGTAAAGGAGGGCCTTCAGATTCCTAATCGAGGTTATAGGTAGATTTGGGGGGGGGGGGCTTTTCCGGCCAATCCTTGGTGCCCCAATAGTGGTATCCAAGTAATCACACTCATCTGTGTTCAAATGGGATTTTTTCATGTCCATTTCGTGGTGCTACTGTCTTACCTGTGCCCATATATTACCAGGCAAAAAGTTCATCGCAGTATGCTCTATAATCGCTTAAAAATATCCCATGAATTCTGAAACAACCTGCATTCTGTTACTACAAATAGGAGCTTTTCACACACATTGAAAATTTAACCTTCCAGCGGGCTTGCCTGCGCAAATTTGACGACAAACGGGATTTTTCTTGCCCTGTTCACACATTCGAAGTCAAAACTGTCTGAAGGTCATTTCTATTCCTTCATGCGACCCTTCTCTTTAGGATTAAATGGGTTTGTCCGAGTTTCAAGGTGATTTCATACTGTTTTATGCTTCTGTCGTAAAAATTACGACGCGAGCCCGCTCGTGTAATTGGAATTTTTTTTTTTTACGTCTTATCTTTTCAGTTTGATAATTGTTTATCCAGTGCGCATTACAGCGATTTAATATTTCATTTTACATTGTTAAAAATGTAATAAGCCTGCCAATAATCCACCAAGCCGAAGAATTTCCTTGAAAAACTTCAGTCTTACGAAAACACCTCACTATTCGAGCCCAAAAAAATCTGATCGTCGCCATATGACATTACCATGTCTTTAAATCTAAATTATACATCACAACTTAAAAAATTTAGTTAACGGCAACCAGCATTGAGAAAAATTGCTTGTGGTTTGTGTTTGAGAGAAATAAAACGATCATCAAAATCCCTGAATTACATTATGTTCAATATGTAGTATACTTGTAAGCGTTACTCTGGCAAAAGTTCAATGTTTCGAATGCAAGGACAATGGTAAGAAACTAAGAAGAAAGTCTTTGTTATACAGTCTCTTAGTTGCTATTATACTTTTTTTTTTATTTCATATTGCTTAATACCTTTTTTAGAAAATAATAGTATTAAATCTCATTGCTTTCTCTGATTTTAGTATAATTTTAGATTTTGCAAATAATATAAAAATTAATTTTCACTCTCGATGAAAGGATTTGTTTTTCTGATGTGTTTCTTATTACTATAGTGAAGTAACTTACAACCGCAAGTGTAAGAATTAAGAAACTCATTGTGTCGTAAAAAATACGACACGCATCTGCTTGTGTAAAAATTTTTAGTGCGCCCGCTGGAAGGTTAATTACTGTTCAAAGAAGATTTAGATTGAAGATATGTTTTCTAGCACTTCCTATCGAAACTGAAATTCACGAACTTTTGTACATCAAATGCTTCTTTAATCAATTCTGTATAATTCGAACTTGTTTAATTCGAAATTTTTGCTCGGTCCCTAGAATTCTGTATTAAAATAATGTTAAAAACTCGTGGATAATTCGAATTTTTCGTACGATTGCCCTTAAAATATTACGGTAAAAATTGTTCCTGAGACTTTTCTCAGCTAAGGTGCATTAATTATTTTAACGGTCTTTCTAAGGAAAAGAAAAGCGAGGATTGGAATGTCACTATGCGTTGATTTCCGAAGATTTTTCTATCCACCCTCTAATGTTACCCTCCCCCTCCCTACTGCATTCACTATTGATTGGTCATCCAAAGCCTGTTTGCATTTTCAGATTGCATTCACAGAAGCAATTAAAAATATCTGCCTTTTTAAAAAAGTGATGAATAATTAACCTAATAAAAATGTTTGATTTAATGAAAAAATAATGTAGCAGTATTCTTAGATAAAGTTTATGTGTTAAATCTTTGATCGGTGGATTTTTATTTATCTCTTCTGTTTGAGAGAATATCGGCCTTATTCACCATACATGGTTAAACCATGATCAGCTGTTAAATGATGGTTCTGCCATGATAATGCGAAAGCTAACAGAGATGCGTCGCCAAAGGTATACCGTAGTGGGTTGCTATTTTGGCATGGTATCTCAATTTCTCGGTTGTTGGCGATTTTTAAAATACCATATCAGCCTTCGAGCCAAACAAGTTTCTCGTCAACTCGCCAATTAGGGTATACATCCAGCCTATCATTTCGGTCGGCTTTCGCTTGTTCGTGTAAATTCCAATTTAACCGCTGATCATGGTTTAACCATGGATTGTGAATAAGGCCGTGAATGTAATTTGACTTCGAATTATCCAAGTTTGACTGTATTTGTCTTATTTTTAACAGATCAGACAATGACATGGAGCTTCATTCCCAATCCTCCAGCATCACTAACCTGCCGACGTCTTTCCACGGAGGAGCCATCGATAATTCCATGTTATCCGAGCGAGAGGACAGCTCTGAGATGATTCTTCCAGAAACTTCGAGTTTCGTCCCCAAGAAAGAACCGGACGACGAGCACATGGAGCTAGTTGCGATGTCTAGGAAGAAGAATGGCCTTCGTTCCTATAGGCAGTTCGAGGGACCCATTCGTGACGAAACGGAAATGTTCTTCCTCAGCATTTCGGAGACGGTGAAGCGACTTCCGGCCGTGGACCAAGCCAGAATAAAGATGGAAGTGTGCAAGCTCGTCTACGAATCAGAGATCCGGCAATTGGAAGCGGAGTATGAAGAGACTCTTTGAGCAGCGCATGCGTGATTTTAGATTTGTTGCCAGAGTATTAAGTGTGTGATCAGAAAATCCCACCCTTCTCCCCTCGCAGTTTTAGTCGGAAGATTTTGAAACGGGGGGGGGGGGGGAAGCGATATTGGAACAAAATTAGGGGGCAAACGAGAACATGTTTTTTTTTTTATAAAAATTGATTTTGTAGTTCTTTTACAAATCGCTATGATGGTAATAGAACCTATCTTTCTAACAGACTTTACTGTATGTTACTATACGTCTATTTTGGTATCAACACAGTTAGACACATTTTAAAAATGATAGTAAATTCCTTTACCTAAAACAGAATTTTAACATCTCCAAACTAACCTATTAAGCTTATGAGTTTCGGATTAGAGTAATGCAAATTGGATTTTCCAGCGAAATATTTTTTTCTAATTTCGTCAGAAGCCAATGTCTTCTGATACCAATATCTCAAAACCTAATATTTGGGTGCCAATAAATAATAATAATAATAAATCTTTAGTCTGCTAAAAGACTCAACTGTCTATTCCTGTGCGTCTTTTTTGGTATCGACTACCTAGCAAAAAAGTGCTATAGCTCAGTTTTTTTAAGAATTAAGGATATTTCAAAAATGAAAGTTAATTCCTTTACCAAAAAAGAATCTTAGTAACTCGAAGTAGCTTGTAAAGCTTGTGAGTTTCGGATTAGAGTGATGTAATTGGATTTTCCAGCGAAAATTTTTTTTCTCATTTCCTCAGAAGCCGATGTCTTCTGATACCAATATCTCAAAACCTAATATTTCGGTGCCAATAAATAATAATAATAAT
>BGPR01031638.1:0-17934 GCA_013235015.1 Araneus ventricosus | reverse complement strand
AGTCCGAAAAAATAATTAATTCCTTATCTCATGTCCTAATCTTGAATTGTTGTCTTGAAAATTCCTTATCTGAGAAGTGATAGGGAAGGAAATGGGAAAGATGGGGGGGAGAGCCACCGCAGAGCCTTAGAGCCTTGATGTGGCTGAACCCCCATTTTCTATCTACTGCTATCAATGCTTGAGTAATTTACAAAGAAATTAACGTTATAAAAATAATGCGTCGTGATTATATTTTGAATTTATGAGCTGCGAAATAACTATGCTTCCTCTCAGACGCCTACGCTTTCCGATTTCACTTCAGGTACAGATGATGGACCACTTTCTCAAGCAGGAAGTGCAAACAATTCCAAATCAATCAATGTGCAATAAAACTATGAAATTTGTTCTGATTGCAAAAGGTCAGTTTGCGTCTGTTGTACAACCAAGGTGACAAAGCTGAATGTTTATAGAAACTGTAAAAAAGAGTAATGTAACAAAATCTATATGAATTATTTATATGTTTAAATAAATAGTTTTTAAAGGTGTTTCTCATATTAATACAGATTTAAAGTATTTTGTATAGTTCAAACAATTTTCTTTGCATTTTATGCTTTATTTTGCATTTTAAAAATAATAGATTATATATATAATGCAATTTTTTGAACAAAAAATATTATAAAATGAAGAAAAATTAATGAGATGGAAATAAATGTTAAGAAAATGTGAAACTTTAGAACAAAATCTATTAAAAAACAACTTTTAGGGAAGAAATCTTGAAATAAATGTTTTCTCTGGTTATTGAAGAGGGCAGTCAAAATGAAAGCTTTGATGTCTTTCTAGGTGTACGAAAAACGCCGTCTTTCTAGTGTTAATATCCTTTAAAAATTAAGATTATATTTAGTTAAGCATTTAAATGCATATAGTGTTCAAGGTTTTAAAAATCACGATACGTGTTTTTCAATACAACTAATTGAAATAAGTGTATACCTTTATTTGCAAAAAATATACTGATTTTTTCGGACTATGAAATATAATAATTTAAAAGGACTTAGAGATCCGTAGATCTTTTGCAGTTACTTAAAAATTAAGTTATTATTTTAAATTAGCTCATCAGAGATAATATTAAAGTAATTACATTAAGATATGAATCAATGGAAGGAAAACAACGAGATTTTAAAGTATTAATTTTACTCACAGAAAAAAATGTGGTTATAATAAAAGTTGGTCACTCTTGACTTCCTGCTCAATCGCACTACTAAATATGAAATGAACACAAAATGTGATTGTCAAAAGTGTGTTCTTACTTTTAACCTCGTCCAATTAAATTCTTTTACATTTACGGATTGCAGCTGAACAAAGATCAGATATTTTTTTTCTCTTATCGGAGATGCAATTGGAAGAATAGATTAACGGCCTGTCTACTCCCTCCCCGATGGGATCATCTCATCCACATATTCTGCTATTTTTTCATGCTCGACGGTGTCTGTAGGACAGGACGTATTACTTTTGAAGTACAGTTCACAACTTTTTGAATGGGACAGTCACTGTAACTCGGGGACTTGTAATCGGATCTTCACAAAACTGGTGTCTATGGAAATGTCCCGAGATCCGCCGGTATCCAAAAAAAATGCATATCTATGATATTTTCCAAAATATTTACAAAAGATTGGAAATTCCCTCTGTTGACAGGAAACGCCCACTTTTTGAGGGACCGTCTATTTTATTTGTTTGCATTAATCGGTATAATCTTCGTGAAGCACGAGCTTTAATAGTCATAATAAAGAGGTGGTTGAATAAATATATATTTATTTTAATATCAGAAGAATTTGGCTTTGTCTTCGAAAAATAAAACATTTTTACTCAGATGATATTAAATTAGTAGTATTTAAACAAATAGAATTTCTCATTAGGAGAAAAAGTAGCTATATTGTTGATTTACGATTTGTAACAAAACAGTTTTAGAGGAAACAAATATATTTTTATTTAAAACGAAATATCTAATAGCCTCTGCTCAGAGAAGCAACTGTAGCAAGACATATGAGAGATAATAGAGATATTAATGTAATCAATAAAGATTTAACGGAAATTTGCGTGTAAGAGTACTGATAAAAATTTTAACCTGAAAAAGATTAAACGTTAAATGTTTGAAATGAAAAAAAATAAATAAAAGCATGTAGAGAATTAATTCTGGAAAATTTGACAAATTCACATGGTTGTGACCAGATTAGAGATATCTTCAAATTTATTTAGAAAAAAAAAACAAATTATCGATTAACATTAACAATAAGAAACATATTGAATACTGTACCTTCCTTTATATGAACAAAAAGTATGAGAACTCTAAATTTTCTGCTATACTAGATAAATACATCAATTACTTTCTTAAAAAATATTAAAATCAAATGTGCATTTAAATATAACAAACAATTAGGCAGATTGATCTTTAACTATGATAGTTTAAAAGAAAGTAATGCGAGTGATGATTGCTATTGTATAAAATATAATAATCTCTTGAATAAAGATCATGCGCATGTAATTAATGGAGATTTGAATATTGAGATGAAAAACTTAGTGATTTAATGAATAAAAGTACAAAGTATCGTATGATTCTAAATTATAGTAATGAAACTATTAAAAGGCAAATTAAAAGGAGACATTGAAAAATTTATATTAAATATGGCAATTAAATATAGTCAGCCTTTAGAGGTATTTAATGAATATAAACAAAAAACGTTATTTGATCTTATTAACTATTAACTTTAAATCTCATGACGTTATTCGATATCAAGATATTAAAAAAAGAAATAAAAGATCAGCAAACATACTTTGTAATAGTCTATATAGATAAAGTGCACAGTAACTTTGCTATAATTTGTAAATTTATATTATTACAAAAAATTACTTAATGATCATATTATTAACAGTGATATTTATAATGAGACAAAATAAGGCGAAAGAGAAATTTCTAATAGAATTCAAGCCTTCCATAAAAAACTGGGAATTAATTATATTAAAAAAGATTATCCTCACATCTTTCTAACTCCAAAATTTCACACGAGTCATTTTAAGTTTAGTAGTATTACCAACGGCTGCAATACACATATTAAAAAAATTGACAAATTTTACAAAAATACTTACAGGCAATTATAGAGAATTTGAATATGCAAATCGATGCAATTATTATCAATAATAGTGTTGAGATTGTAAGTGCAATCAAAGAAGTTGGCATATCTAATGTACAAATATTTTACTTCCAGGATTTCTTTAATAGTCTAGATATTGAAGATTTGAAAAATACCTTAGTAAAAATATATAACGATTTTGGTCTAAAAAAGGATATTAACAAAAATAAATATAAAACTCTTATTAATCTTGTACTAAAAGAAAATTATATTCTTTTTAATAATAAGATTTACCATCAACTTAAAGGATTGCCTCAAGGAGGTCCAGCTAGCAATAGTTTGGCAAATATATACCTACACTACTACGAGAAAGATTTAATTAATATTATCTCTAGTATATTATTTCGATATATAGATGAATTGATAGTATTTAAGGGGCTATAGGGCGTTAAAAATTCAATTTTTTAAATTTTTGTATGACTTCATTTGATAGCTGAAACCCGTCTGAACATTTTAAAGCATCGCACATGTGTGTACTTTAATTAGTTTAGAAGATATAGTCAGAAACGTGAAGGTTACTGTTGACGTTACACTCTTAAACTTGAAGTTTACTGTTGACGTTTCATCAGCTGTTCAACAGCTTCGTTTTGAAATGTCGACTGCCACAGCTATATAGTAAATAACGTTTTCTCTAGTTTGTCTTTATTTAATTTAACTATTTGCTTCAGGAGAACGATACCTAAAACTCAACAGTACTCATACTTGTTTGTATACCAAACTGGAAAAGCCTTTTTAGGATCGAAATACAACTTTTATCATTTATTTTCCAGTGTTTACAAAATTTATATGTGACTTCCTTACTTACTGTAAGTTTAGCGAGCGTTTATTTACAAAATAAATGAAAAAAGAAACAGCAGATCAGGGAAAAGACCGACACAAACCAGTTCATAGGCAATCAGCACATTACCAAGGATGGCAAGAAGAAAGTGGAAAATTTTGTGCATCCTTTTGAAAACTGAATATAGCTACCTACTGATTACTAGTGATTCTGAAAATTACAGAATCACTAATTTATTCTTTTTTAAAGAAGTGGAATATTTGTTATGTTGTTCTAAATACTTTAAGTAGATTATATAATTGAAAGTGAAATTTATATGTATTTCATCAGTTTTTAAAATATCTTTTGAAAAGTGCAATGATGACAAAAATATGGAAACATTCTAAAATGGTAGGGATAAAAAACTATATATTATCTCACTATATATTATGGAAATGCTACCAGGAAGAAGAAGATCAATTTGTTTACAATGAGGAAATATATCTGTGCCATTTGGATGCACTTTGTGTCGGAAGATGCTAATCCGCAACATAACTTTTGTCCCACGGGTAAAATATAATGTATACTTTTTTCAGTGCTTGCTAATATTTCTATAGTTTTTTTTAAATGCGTTATCATGTTTTAAGAAAATAAAAGTAGAAAAAGTCCAGTAAACCTATTTGAATATATATTACTGTGCATGAATTTCAAGCTGTGTTCTCTTGGAGTAAATTGGTATAAGATTTGTTATTATAAATTGCTTATTTTCTGAAAAAACTTTGCGCGCAAGCAAAATTTGAGTTCGGCAACTTATAAGGAATATGTTCATTTTATACATATATTAATAATATTGAAAATTATTTTTCTTTCTTAAAAATTCATATTTATGAGTTTATATGTCTTTTGAATCTGTGGTGAAAAAATCTCTTAAGTTCAATGATTTTTTCTTACGTTGGGAAGAGTCGCAATTGAACAACCTTCGTTCGGGATAAACAACGCATCAAGTTAGCAGAAAAATGCTGAAATAAAGCTACCCTTGAAGCCCGCAGAGTAAAAAAATTCTTAAAACAGCTGGAAAAAACTTTTATTAAATAAGAAGGGATATTATATGCATCTGGTGTCTTTAAAATATGAACTTTGTGAATATAGAAGTTTAGCAATTGATTTTTTTTCTTTAAATCTTTTTTCTAATAACTACATTTTCAGAGCTTCCTCTCTGATTTATAAAAAAAAATGGTTCATCGTATAACTATAAAATTTTCCAGGTATGCTTATTCACACATAATAAAGAAAATCATGTAAAATCAAAGAATTATAATGTATATATTTTTTTCAGTGCTTGCTAATATGTTTATAGTTTTTTTAAAAAGCGTTATCCTGTTTTAACAACATAAAAAGTAAAAAAAAGTTCAGTAAACCTATTTGAATATTTATCACTTTGCATGTGCTTTTCAAGCTGTTTTCTTTACGAGTAAATTGGTATAACATTTGTTATTATAAGTTGTTTATTTTCTGAAAAATTTTGCGCACAAGCAAAATTTGAGTTCGACAACTTATAGGGAATATGTAGATTTTATACATATATTAATAATATTGAAAATTATTTTACTGACTTAAAAATTCATATTTATGTGTTTATATCTCTTTTGAATCTGTGGTAAAAATTCTATTAAGTTCAATGATGTTTTCTTACGTTAGAAAGAATCGTAATTGAACAACTTTCTAGTTCCTTTTTCGCGTTCAAATGTCCTTAAATAAAAAAAATTATAAAGTTCAATTATAAAAAAATTTTATAATTGTGTACTAGTATATGGAATGCCTAAAATATTTATATAGATAAGAAAATTTTAGGTCAACAATTCATTTTAGTTTTTAATATGTTATTTATATTTCTTGGCTTTTTGGTATATGTATTTTATATGTTACTTATATTATGTAATTTCTATCAAATTGGTTATTGCTATACTATTTTCTGGATTACTTCATAGATGGCGCCATGATTTTTAAAATAAACTCTTTAAAACAATATAGGATTCGAAATATATATATATTCAAATAGTCCATTTTATAAAAATATTAGTTTTTTAATTGATTACATAATTTAGCTTATTTTGAGATTTTCATACTAATTTTTAAAAAATTAAAATAAATTAAAATATTTGGTTAATTTAAGCTGAATCAAAGTTAGAAATCTAGTTTTGGGAATCTAGGGATGTCAAGCTAAATGACGGTTTGTAATGAAAAGTTGATTACAGGATAAGTAAACACATTGATTCTATAATTCCTAGTGAATAAGAATAGATATTTTATTGACTGATTTATTTATTGTTTTTAGTGCAATATATTGATGGTATATCTTAGATTTAATATAGATACTTTCCATATAACGATGATATATTGTTAGAGTTAGCGTATAGATTTTTTCATTCTAAATTCTTTCATTTTCGGGTAAATTACCCTATCTGTTTTTTCAACAATTTTATCAACAGGGATGGTTTCTACAGCAAAATCGATTTAACCTGGCTAATGCGCTCTAAACAACCGAAAGCCGAGCAACTAATTTCATAGTTGAAAATCCAAATGTTAGATTTGACTTTTCCAATAGTTGTAAGAGTTATATAGTTTATACAATTATTTTAGTTTTACATGCGCTCTTTGCGTGTGTTTTGCTGTTTTGTTTATAGAATCATAATTTAAATTTTGTTTAATTAATAAATTTTTAGTTTTTGAATTGCATTTTTGATATGTTTTGTTTATATTGTTTTGAATGTTCATATATAACATGTTATATTATGGTGGTTGATATTACTATATAAAGCGATCTGGCATTCCATTGTTCCGCTGGTCCGCAATCAGTTTCCTTGATTAAACTGTTGGTACATTTTTTTAAATTTAACAGTTTTATTTTCTTTGCTATCTAATAAGATGCTTTATTCTGCTTTGGAAAGAAGCTGTCGGTTTCATTCATTTAAGAAAGCATAGAATATTTGAGATGTTTATGGATTCCACGTAATTTTTGTGTCAATTTATAAATCTAATTAATGAATAAATTTTAGTTTATATGCTTAAAAATGCGATAATTCAATGCACGTACAAAGGTTATGCGGTTAAGACTTTTCCTAATTTAAAATGTATTTCATATGCAGCTAAATAAACTGTTCTGAAGATGAAGAAGCTGGAAAAATATATATACCTACCACTTGTTTCTCGTTAAAATTACTTCTTAAGCACTATACATTAAAAATAAGATGGTCCGAATTCGGTGACTCTCCACTATTAGTAGTTCATATTTGATGTATTTCTGTTGATTGGATGTATTCTCAAGTACGCATGAATTTTCCGTATACTACCAAAATACGTTTCTCTTAAGCATCACCATATTAAAAAGAAAATCTAGTACGCGTTTTTCTGCTTCGACTGATTGAATCCAAAAATCGTCACAGAACTACAGTTTCGCTGTGAAAACTACATACGAAATTTCATATATCTAGCATGTTGTGTTCTAAGAAATAACGTTTGAAACCTCAAAAATAGACACACCAACAGATAGTCAGCTGTTAGACAGACACGATCTTTAACACGGATATACAAGTCTTATGAAAAACATATATATAAAATTCCATTCACCTAACCTTTTAGAGTTATCGTGTCTACATACACGTGATCGGACAGACAGGCACAAATACTTTTCTTTGGACGGAATTCCTCCGAAACAAAATACATACCGACAATTTTGGTGTAAACACCACTTATCAAATTTCATCTCTCTAGCTCGTTCCATTTTTGCGTTATAGCGTTCATAAACAGAGGGACCTAATTCCAAATGTGGATTTCTCGGCATCAGGGAGGTGGAAAACATGGTGTACAATTTTGTCCCTGATGCGATCATTAACGGCTCCTTCCCACCTCTGATGTTGCCATATTTCCTAATAAAGGATAATGAGATGTAGCTGTCTTGGCATCTAACAAAATCACCATCACTCTCAAGAATGATAAATTTAATTTCTGATTACATTCCAGAATTATCTTTTCTTTCAAACTTAGTCACTTTTAACTCAAACATTTTTCAAATTACAGTCACTTTATTCATTTTTTTTTAAAAAAAGATAGTTTCATCTTTTCCTCAATCTCTCTCTTGCTATTATGACTTTCTTACAAAGATCTAGAGTGCTTGCCATAAGTTTTAGAAACACTTTTTGGTGATCAACCTTAATCGCATTCATAGAGATTTTTAAAAAATGGAGGGTTTGTTGTTTGTTCCCTCTCCTCCAATGTGCCATCCTTCCAAAATTTTTGTATAATTCCTCTAAATCCAGTGCATGCATTTTACCAAATATTTGGTAATGACCTACATTTTTAGATAGTTTAATGCCTTTTTTATTTCATCATTTGTTTTTCCTTTAAATTTTGCATTTTTAATAAAAAAATAGCAAATAAGCCTAACATGTGTTGATGAAAGCCACTGCTCTGATATGTCTTATATTAGCTTTCAATAGAATTTTTATTCTAATGCTGCAATTTTGTAAATTCTGATTTAAATGCAGGGTCACTTTTGTGTTGATCTATACTTAGAAAATTATATTTTATTTCAGCAAATATATGTTTGAGCTCTCTTGTTTCTCACTCCCATTGAAGTTTGAGAGAAAGAAATATGCTATTTAATGATACAAAAAATAAGAAAATACATATATTTTTATCTGCTTTCAACAGTTCAAATTTTAAATCTTTCACTTGAAATTTTATTTATGAATAGATAGTAGATCTGAGTTCTTAATTACAAGGCACTCTTACATAAAATAATAAAATGAGAAAGTTTTCCATCTATTTTAAAGTGCAATTAGAATTGTACATAATTTGTACCCCAGGCTTAAAAGCACTAATTGAGAAATTAGTGTACCTTCTGTTTTGGTAGTTGCTGATTATAGAGTTCATTTATTCATAAATGCAATTAAATACAAGATCATATGTGCAAAATTTACAAAAAGTAATTCCTTTTTCTTTGTATTCTTCTGATAAGAGCTATGTTAAAACTTATTGCTTTATTTTTGTCAGGATATGTAAACTCTTCCTTAGAGAATTTGTACTTTTCAAAGATTTTTTCATCAAACCACAAAGAATATGTATATTTATATATTTACAAAACTTATTATTTAACATAACATAAAATAAAGAATAAATCTAAGAAATAACTTTACTTTGAAATATTTGTAATTAATATTTATAAATTCTTTATTTTGTTGAATTTCATTCTTTAATTATTATAATATTTATTTTTTATTATATCTATTTCATTTGTATTTGTAGCTTGTGACTAGTACTTACTGATGAGATGAATAACTTTGTATTAAAACTTAAATTTTGACAAAAGATCGCAAAAGTTTCAAATAAGAAAATACCAATTACGTTTCATATCTCTGTATGCAGAATATTCAAAGAATTAGTTTTCCAACTATAAAGCAATTTTTTAAATATTCAATAGGGTAAAAAATGGGATAGTATTAATGTTTTAAATATGGAAAGTTTTATCTGTGTACAAAACTTACATGTGAAATGGGAAAATTCTAATACAAAGTATTTTTTGAAGTTGTATGAAATCTTTCCTGCTTCTTCAACAAAGGCACTTTAAAGAAAAAAGTTTTTTCGATAAATATACTGTATAAAAAGGTTAAATTTTTATTTTTGGAAGGTTTACATCTCTGTGTTTATTGTTTATTTCTTCAAAACACTCATTAGATTAAGACCAAAGAAATGTTCTTTCATTCTGATGACCCACCTGTTAGACTGTAAATGTCTGGTAAGATGGACTCAAAAGTGCTGTTGCTGCTTGTGCCTAATTTCCTTTCTTAAACACATGAAGGATGTTTACAGACTGTAAAAATCATTTTATTTTCCTAAATCCATGGTAGTTTCATGTAAAGCTTCAGGTGATCATTATAGACAGGTATTTTTTTCTGATTGTGCACAGAACTAACGGTTAAGGGAAAATTATACAGAAGGTATATCAGAAATATATATATGCGCCTAATTCACTCTTAATCTCCCATAGAATATTAATAGTAAATGTTTCACATGCATGTGGTCAGTCCGCGTTTCTGTTTCGACCATAGTTTTTTAAATTGAGTACAACATTGTATAAAATTAACTTAAATATATAAATTAGTAAAAACTGTCTTTAATTAAGCTATCTCCACTTTGTTTATTAACATCTCAAAGTTTGTAAGCAAACAGTGGTCATTAAGGTACATTGACTGGCATGTTCGATTCAAAGTGGGAGTTTTCCCTTGCAGGCATGCTCAGAGACTAGCGGGTGTGTCTGAACTCTGACATACTCAGTACTTGGGAGGAGTTTCACTGTATTCTAAACTTTCAGTCCAATCTTCCCGATGATGAAAGTGTTCTTACTTAGTAAATGCCCATGACATGTTGTTATTAACAAAATATTAGATTTCAAGTTGGAATTTTATAGTTTTAATTATGCTCAATAAATGTTTTAATTTTATTTTCAATGCTGCTTGTTTTTTCATGATAACTAGCTGATATACCCGGCGTTGCTCGGGATAAAAATATTTTCAAGTCCAATTAATTCTAACACTTTCAATTTAATAAAAGTGTTTTTCGCGGAAGCGTCTTTAGTTGATTTTCGTTAATCAAGTGACCCTTTGAACCAGCACTGAAACACCCTTTAATTTTTCTCTCCTTAGATTGAACCACCTGGCAAGGATCTCGCAGTCCTTCGTACTCCATTTTCCCCTCCCCATCATTGCTACTTCAACAGTAGAAGCTCTTTCATATCTTGTATTTTTTGCCATTACCCGGACAACAATTCTCTTCTCTTTGGTGTTACTGTCACTGACCGGAAAAACCGCATAGTGTTCTTTCTTTTTCTTCTTAGGCCCTCTTCCTCCAGTAGGAAGTGGGCTCAACAATCTTGAAGGATTTTACACACTCATTTTAAACATTAAAAAATTTGTAAAATTAAATGAAGCATTGTGGAAAGAGAGTAATTAGCATCATTGCGTTGTGGTGCAAACTTATTTAAAGAGGTATATGCTATGAAATAAAAGCTTATTAAAATTTCTGCCTTTATGTTAGCATTCAAAGAAAATAATATTTTTTATCATAATTGTGGTGTGGATTGTTTTAAATAATTACTGTGTTACTAGTAATTAATACACAAAATCATTAATTCAAATTTAAATGCTGCTACCAACAATAACCATTACTTATAAAAGCAATTAGGATCAAGCAATTAACAATTTCTTCAATCTAGAATTTAAATCCTGTTAAGATTATTTTTATCCATTGCGTAGTGTTTCTCATAAATACCCAGGTTCAATTTTAGAGTTAAATGGAAATCCAGATTCATGGATACACACTTCAAAACTCAGCATGCATTAAAAAAAATGACACACTCAAATTTAGGTTTTCAAAGTCTAAACGTTTATTGATCATCAGGCACTGGAAACTATACTCTTGTGACTCTTGATTAACGAGTAATAAAAATGCAATATTAAATTTCCAATTTAGGAGGGGCCCCACCTCAATAGACAAACAACAATTTAAAACAAATATTTCATCCTTGATTCATAACTTGTCAACAATTTGTAATGTGTAAATGAATGTAAACAGATAAATGTCACGCGATCAAATCAATGCCAAAAATTTTCAACTCAAGTAATTTAGTTTGGTGAAGATGCATTATTAGCAAGCATTTTAACATTTATAGATACAAATCAAACTTTTTAATTTTAGAGACAAATCAAACTCTCTAATTAACAACATGCATGAAATAATCTTGGCTTGGGAATTTGAAAATACAACCAATTTATCAAAACCTATCGCTACATTCCATCAGACTATAAGATATGCTTCTCAATAATACACCTAAAATTTTAATGCATTACAAGTGTGTTCTAATTACTCCCGCTGATATATTACTGTAAAAGTCAACAAGCCAAAGTTATATTATACTCTGAACACACATCCAATAAATCTGAAATTTAAATTTTAATTATCCTTTGTTTTGGCAGTAAATCAGCATTCGAAATTGTGTTTAGAATCCGAGATTTTACCAGATTCAGTGACAATGTAATTATTGATGTCTCACATTTAAGCAAACATAAAATTCTTACTATTAAATTTAGCTACTCAGAGATTTTACCATTAAACTTAGCACCAAGAAAATTTATAGTTTCAAGTCTAGTAATGAATTATTATATTTAATGCAGCATTAAGGAAATCTTATATTTAAATTTTGAAATGAAATCCACAGTTTAAAATTTAGAAAAATGAAATCTTTATATTCAAATTATTAAATTTCATCAAAACAGGAAGCCCAAACAAAAAGAAATAAACACACATACAACTTAGCTGGGCAGTTTGTTGTGTTGGCATGGTTTGGCTCTTCGCTGGCTGTTAATTTTTAGTTCTAACAGAAGGCTGCGCTGTCCATTTTCCCATTACGGTAGATACTTCTTGGGCCGTGGAGTCGATGTTACTCTATCGGCAATATGACATTGCACAATTAAATATGAAGACCTTTTGCTCCCCAGAAAGCCAGTCAATTGACGACACAGGAAAATTTATGATTTCTATCCTTCAGGAGCACTATATGTTACAGGGGCCGCAAAGGTGATGTAGCAGCGCCGCCAAAATGACGCCGTTCGAATTAGTACAGCACTCATTCATGATGTCTGGCTAGTTCTCCACCAAAAAGTCTCTAGGCACTGACAAAGTTATTATATTATCATGAGAACATATTACTTCGGAGGCCGCAAGGGCGTTGTAGCAGCGGCGCCAAAATGACGCTGTTTTTAACACCATTCGGACTGTTCATGTATCTTGGCCGTTATTCTGCCAGCATGTCTTTTAGACAACCCAAAAGAAAAATTTCATCCTCCTGCAGCGTTCTCATAACAGCCATATAAATTTCTGCCCTGTGCGTCAGGATACCTCAATTTTGTCACATTCCATTCTTTTCAGCTCAAAGCACTGCTTAACATCTTTACCATCAATCCGCCTTCAAAAAACCAACGAACGTGTCTCTCCAAAATATCTTAGAGTCGCATCTCGAAAGTTAAAATTCAATCACAGCCATCTTCTTTCGTAGTAGTATATCTTCATTCCAGCAGAAAACCACCATTTTTCATTTGTTTTTGGTTCAGTCCGAACCTCCCCTTTTTTCTCGAAGATCCCGCTTTTCTATATCACCAGAAAATCGCCAATTCCCATGGAAACATCATACCATGACTTGAGCAAAAAGCGCTCTCCAGAGCTACAGGCTAATTTTAAATCTATCGCTAGTGGGGGCAATGTAATCGTCAGAATGGCAAACAGACTCGACAAGATAACTCCTTTTGCTAACAAAAATCAAAACTTGGTTTTTGACTGGTAAAGCCTAGGTTTGCTGTCTCCTCCCCAAACCAAATTGGGCCAATGGAAGTTTTTATTTTGATTGGAGAACCAGGGTCGCAAACTTGATTTAATAGCCTATAAAACTGTTAATTTTCAAACTTATTTGGATCAAGAAATGGTTAAAAGACAAAAGGATGTATCCTATAATGAACAGCTGTGGGGAAAGGATGGGGCAAAAAGACATTCTCCTTGACAGTAAATGACGTGGGAATTCTAATTCTTGTGAAAAAAGGCAGACCCTATCATAAGAGTGAGCAGGGGACAGAACGTAAGCTTCGTGGGAAAAAGGGATTTTCGAATCCAGATGGTTTTTTATGGTCAAACGTGGATGCCTGAAACTAGAAATTCGCACGTGCAAAAGGCAGCTGAAAAAAGGGGGCGATAAAAATCCAACAATACGAGGGAGAATTTCTAAATTGGGTTTTCTTAAAACTAGGATTTTGAATAAAGAATAAAATAGCACAGAGCCTTTTGTGGCAGTTAAATTTTGAGATGCAGAGACTATGTTGAAATCAATTAAAATTTCATGTGAATCAATTTTTAGAGTACATAGTAATTTAATAATTTTGAGAGTGTGACACGACATACTTTTCACTATAGTAAAAATACGGGAATGAAGGATTTCATAAAACGATCAATGGTTCGAATTTAATTAAAATAACAGAAAGTATTGTTACAAATTGTGTTTGAAATAAATTTAAAAGGTTTATTAAATTAAGAAAAAGAACGAATAGCATTTAAATTGAAATTTTTAAAAAGATAATTTTCTGCTATTTAAGAAGGAAAGTAAGTAATCAACGTGCAATATATTTTTCTGAAAATATTGGCGGAAAACTAAGATAAACGCCGAAAATTGGCTTAATTTTCGTTATTTAATTAAATATCATAGGAAGTAAATTTTGAAAGTTTCAAATGTGGAATTAATCTAGGAGTGGATACCAGAATGGCATGTGGAAATTTCATGTTAAGAATATTCACCGTTTAGGAGGAGTTCTTGCGACAGATAGACCGTTAGAACATCTTTTCTCCCTCCCTTTTTCCTCTTCCTACGATAGGAACCGTAATAAGTAGCCTTGAAGGCTTAGCACGCACTCATAATCATCAGTTAAAAATTTGTGAACATTAAACGAAGCATCGAGTGAATAATTCACTAACCTCATTGGATAACAGTGTAACAGTATTAAAAGCTGTAAATGCTACGAGGGCTGAAACAGTAATAGTGGAAACTATATATATACAACTGATACAAAAAATACAAGTTGCGTTTTTATGTCCTTCAATGTATTTATGTACTTCAATGTAACCAGCATTGTGTACAACCCGTTGCAGGAGATGTGAAAGTTGTAGGATACCTTCAGCAGCGCCTATTGTGTTGATAGTTCGAATGGAGCGGTCTACTGCCTGATGAGTCTCTGGAGCAGTTCTGAAGTGAATACCACGAAGTGGTTCCTTCATCTTAGGAATAAAGTCAAAGTCACAAGGGCTTAAAACCGGGGAGTATGGTGGATGGTACAGGCACTTCCCAGCCCCATCGATCGAACTAATCAGCCGTAGCTTGCGCTGCATGCGGCCGAGCATTGTCATGCGAAATGATGGGTGGGTTCTGCTGAAAGTACCAGTCGCTTCACTCTCAAAGCTGGACGCAGGCGTCCCTCGTTGAAGGCTTTTACCCACCTTTCCACTGTTCTGTAAAGCAATGCAGATTCCCGCATGCCTCTTGAAGACCGTGATGACACTGTCGTGCTGTGCAACCTCTGGCACAATCAATATTGATCCAACTCCGTTCTTGCTGCTTCAAAAACAAAGTGTCAACACTACATTAGACCGCCAGCTAACACGAGGCTCTGTTCTTCTCATCAGTGCGCACGCGAGTGATGTGGGAAGGGAAATTCCATTCAATTTGAGGTAACTAACGTGTGGTATAAGCGACATTATTTGGTTCCGTTCCATGGCGTCTCTACAGCAGTGTTGCCACTATTAAAGTTCCAAGAACAACCGGAAACCGGAAGTAAAAAGTCTACTTTGTTGTTTATGCTTAAAGAAAAACAATATTTTCTTATATTAACTTTAACACTGGCAAAAGCCCGCGCGGAAAACAGTAAATTGGCTTGAATCTATTTTAATAAGAATAAAAAGTATTGTTAGAAATTGCGTTAAATATATATTTTTAAACCTTAATAACAAACATAAAAAACACTTTATCGCAATGGAATGGGCATCATTAAAAATATAATTTTCTCATCTTAAAGATGGCGTAAAAATTATTTTCTTGCAATAAATATGCAGAAGTTATTGGCAAAAACATCTAAGCATTAGGCTTAACAGCGGCTAATTTTCGTTATTTAATTAAATATCTTCCGAACTATTTAACTCTGAAAGTTGAAAATAGCACCGTTGACCTAGAAATGTGCTCTAGAATGTCGTGTGCAAATTTTATGTCGCTACGGTACTCCGTTTAGGAGGAGTTCTTGTGACCGACCGACAGACAGGCAGATACATGTATTTTCTGCTTTATATTATAGATATATTTCATGGGCATACTTGGATTTCCATAAATAACAAAACAGTGCCACAGCTAAAGGCAATTCAAAAGGGGCAGCAAAATCAGATATTCTGGAAATCAGTTTTCTGATTAGAAACAGAAGAACTAGCTAATTAATTGTGTGCATACAAAAATAATTAATGTAATTAATTTGTGTTTTTTTATTTTGCCGCTTTATGAATAAAGGCTGGAAGGGGACACATGATTTCTCAACATGTCTGCAGAGATCAAGGGTGTGAAACGGCAAGTTACGTTACGAACAAAATTGTTTCTTTTCTAGAATTTATTATTTGATTTAATTATTATTTTAAGGTTTATGTGCCCTATGTATTTTGTAACCAAAGGCGTAAAAGTTGCAGCTACACCACCAGGTGTCGTATGGAAGTTTGGACTGTGGCATGCATGGTAAAGTTGTCTTCTCTTGTGATATGAGCATTGGTCAAAATTAGAATAATCCCCCAAATATAAACCTCATGTTGGTTTAGGAGTAGAAATTCAAATTATTAAAGTTATCTTGATTATATAGACTCATAATTAATAAAATAATTTATCACAGCTAAAATTTGATTCGCAAATAACTTTTTATCTTCAGGTACAGTTCCTGCTCATAAAGTTTTAACGTCAACTACAGAAATTGCAAACCACGATTTGTTATTGGTACAGTATCTGAGAATAATGGTATCCTTAATTATAAACACCTTGTTCATAAGTGTTATCTCCGTATAACGAAGATACAATTTTACAGTCTTTTTTTAAACATACTGGCTATCTCAACAAAGAAAAATGTATTAATTTTTTATTGTTGCATTTTTTTAAGTAATGTGAGGCTTCGTTCAGTGAAACCAGTAAATGTATTTGTTTCTGGGCAATTTATCATAGTTAACTCCTGCACATTTTCTTTTAGGAAAAAGAATAACATCGTTGCCCTCTGTAAGACTTCGCCTTGATTCAAATCTCTCTTCTAGGAAATGTTTGATAAAATCCTTTAATTATCGAGAACGATTAATGAGATCCTTTTGGACCAGGTGGAAAAATGAATATCTGCTGAATTTAAGATCAGCCCATTCAAGTTTGGTTAAGAATTCTTCCCCATTTAAGGTCAATGATGTAATATTGATTAAAGATGATCATTTGTCTCAAAATGTTTGGAAATTGGGAAGAATCATTGAATTACTTCCAGGAAGAGATGGCAAGATGAGGGCTTGCAAGGTAAAAACTGAATCTACAATAATAAAACGTCCAGTACAACTTTTGTACAATTTGGAAATCCAGGACTGAAATGTGTATAGTGTATGTCCTGTGAACTCTAAGTCATATGTTTAATCTATTGAATATTGTGAAATGTATAATATTTAGTAATTTGATAATACTTGTGTTTTCATGTTTTTTATTTTCTTACCAGGTAACTTGTGAATATAATTAAGAATAATTTACAGTTGGAATTTTTCATGAACCCCCTTGGTTCATCCGGGGGCAGGATGTTGGAAATGGATGCAGTCACGTGGTTTGCGCACGTGTTCTCTGAGCTCAGATGTCAGAACCACGTGGTGTGCTGTAAAAGGATATTAATTATATTTGTTCCAGATTACAAATCTGTCGAAGTTTGATGTTACTCTCGATCGGTTTGCTTCCAGGCTAGCTGCCGAATTCATCATATTCTTGGAATTTTTCAGTCTAATTCTTGGTGTTGATCAGTTGGCTGCTTCCAGGCTGCAGCTGGATTCACGAAATTTACCCGAATTCTTGTAATACATTAATTACGGTATGTTTCTTCTTGTAATTATTAATCATGAAGTGTTTATCTTGGAATAACTTTGATTAATAAGTAGAAATTTAATCCTTATCGTTAAGTTTTTTGTTATCAATAAACTCTTTAAAAGGACAGCTTGATTCGGAATTATTCATGGCACCTGGACTCGATTTATTAGTTAATTTTGATTAGACTTTGAGTTCTTGGAAGCAAAACCATAAATTTGCTTAATTCATAAAATTTACAGTCTCGGGTCTGCCGTTATGGGAGGAAAAAAGTTCGCAGTGATTTCTCGGGCCTGACCCCAGGA
>BGPR01031637.1:5979-17934 GCA_013235015.1 Araneus ventricosus | reverse complement strand
TATGATTAACCGGCCGCATCTGTAGTTCTCATAGTATGAGTGGGAATAACTCAAGAATCACCTTGTCCCAGCACTTGGCCATACGGTGAATATGATTAACCGGCCGCCACGACAACAATCGGGCACTGTGACCCCCACATTATATCTCCCATTACGAGCGGCACACGCGACGACCGTTCGCCCCGTAATCGGTGATGGACCCTAAGAGACATGCCATTATTATTGCACTCACGTCCAGTAGTCAGAACCCGCTTACTTATACGGCGGCTTCTCATCCACATACTCCTTGGTACCCCAGGCAGAACTATTATGAATGGGAAAAGAAACATAAAGAAGAAGCATGGTCACCAGAAACAGGTTTCTCAAAATTGCAATGGGAAGCTATTATACGAAACTAAATCCTTGACAACTCTCTTCTATATCATATTTAAATGCTACTTATTATATGTTTAGATTCAGGCAATTTAGCAAGATTATAAAATCAAAGTTTTCCCAGCTCATTTATCTTTAGGGACAGGAAGGCCGTCGAGAATAAAAATAATATTTTAAGTTCTTCCCTTTTTCTATAATTGTCTAGGCTACTTTAGTAACTCGGTTGCTAACCAGGAATGTTGTTTGTGTTTCACATCAATTTAATTTCTTGCCTTTTAAGTTTCCTAGAGCAAGGCGTTTGAAATATCATCTGGAGATAGGTATTAACCCATAGAATTTTAGAAGATTTCTGCCTGTTCTGTTCATTGTGCTATGCCTAATCGCCGTTCTGGGATCTCTTCTAAAATTTCAGTTTTGATGTAAAAGTGGGAATGATGAAGAGAGTCTGTTAACCAGATATATTTATTTATCTACCTAATATAATTAGAGAACTTTGTTTATAGATTCCGCAAGCACATTAAGGAGATAAAATAAGTAAGCAAAAATTCACCACAGCGTTGCCAAAGAATTGTAAACAACATCAGCAAAAAAAAAAAAAAACAGCGCCTCTATTCCTTAGGTTTTAACAATGGAAGAAAACACGCGATGAAATATTTGAAGGGGAAAAAAAAAGAGAGCGATTTGAATTTCTTTATGAAACCGAAAAGTAATATTGCAAGTTACGTATAATTATATATTTAAAAATATTTTTAAAATTAAAGAAAAAATTGCACAGCAATTAAATGTGTATATGAAAAAGTAATTTTTAAAAAATTTTCAGATAGGGTGAAAAATATTTTTAGAGAAAAATTTGTAAACTTATTTCAGAAAAACAACAATATTTCATTATCCAATATTAATTATAATTATTATTCAATATTCGTTCATATTAATTAACTCCCTTTCAAATTCTTTTAAGAAAATCGCTTTAAAGTGCAAATTCCCACTCTCCGAACTATGTCTGTTCTGGACTCAATGGTCTGCACTGTATAGCAACAACGGACAGACAGATAAGCACACAAACAATTCGCTTTTAACAGAAGTAGCAATTAATACCTTCAAAAAAAGAACATTATTATTTATTCGTATATTTTGAAGAATTCTACATTCGTTGATAAATCTGGTAGAATTGTTCTGTTATTAAATTAACTTTCAAATAATTGTATTATGAATTTGTAAATCCCTTTTCTATAACCAACTAACTGCTTTCTACGTGTAGACATGTCAATCCAAGTCTTTATTTTGGTACAGTTGACGTGTCGTAACGTCGTGTAAAATAAAAAATTACTATTCGATATCCAACCCAACATTTCCTTAAAATGTAATACAGGTGTCATTTAAAGTTATGTTTCCTTTATATCACTAGTAAGCCTGCTATAAATTTTAAAATAATTGGGATAAATTGTTTGATATAGAGAGGGGAATAACCCTTACAATGTATAGTATTTTAATAATTGCAATAATTGTTTTTTGTATTGCAATGCATCCGTAAGGAGTCACATAACTTGTGCTCGACCAGAGAAGCGTTACTTTGTGTGACACCTTGCTTTGAAAAATACCACACTGAATTTCTTAAATTTTTTCTCTTTATTTTTTGTTTATGAATTTTGTTATTTTTTTGGCAATTTTTAAGTTTTTAATAACAATATCTTTTTTTAATGCAGTGTTAATTTTTTATTCAATAAAAATGTAAACCTTATCGTTTTACTTTGATTTTTTCATAAAATTTATTATGGGAAAAACTGTATTGCGTTCCATATGTATATTCATCATCGCTTGATTTTAATTATGCCCCTGTGAGGGACTTCTAAAAAAATTCTCAGATACGTATCTTAATAGAAATCTATGTATTTGGTTAAAAGTAATCTTTTTGTGATTTTCTGAGGATCTGTTTCCTGAACAGTGAAAAACAATGCTAAAATCAGCCAGAAATAAAGATAAGAGTTGATGATAAGTTCTCACTAGTCGCGAGCTATCATAAGTTTTTGATAAATTCTCCTACCAATGACTCCAAATATGATAATATGATTTCATTCCTCCAAATTTAACTTTAAGTGTTTGTATGGAACTGAGATTGTTTTAGTTTCCAGCAGATAAATAAAACTAGGTAACTAGAAAAGCAGCAGATAAATAACTAGAAAATCACCTGTCATGTTTTGACGGGTGCAAATTGCCTCTTCATTCGAGAGATTTTCCTTCAAATTTGACGTGTTTAAATAGATATATATGCGAGATAAATGTTTAACATTGATTGTAAACAAATAAAATAAACATGTTTTATGACAGGAAATATTTTTTTATTTACATATTATTTAAATATTTATTTATTCAAAAAACCTCTTGATAAACAACATTCCGTGTGAAGTATTTTTCGTTGTTTAATAATTTTCCTTATACTTCAGATGTCTAACGTGATTGGGAATCCTAGACCTTGAAAGTGCAACATAGAGGTGTCCATGAGAAAAGACAGGCTCATCGAGGTAAATTCCAACATGATCGAAAGTTTGCCCCTGCGATTTGTTGATAGTCATCGTGTAAGCTGGAATTAACGGGAACTGGCGGCGGTTGAGAACGAATGGTAGATTCACGTCACTGGCGGCTAATTTAACTCTTGGCAAGAAAACAACATCGCCACAATTGCATTCAGATACAATTTGGCGTTCAAATATGATGTCGTTCCGCATGATATACCACTGACGTAAATTACTACTTTCTATTAAAAAACGGAAATTAATTTGAAATATAGGATTAATATAATTTAAAATTTCTCGGGAACTATTGATCACAGCGAGATAATTTTTATATCAATTGATAGAAAATTTTATTTCACTATTTTGGAGCTATTAAATTTGAAATTAGAACGACAATTACTCTTGTAAATGTAAAATTACTGAAATTTAGGTTCTCTAACAATGAAATAATGCTGTTTAACGTCCCGCAGTGCTAAGGCGTGAGTGTTATTGTTGGTAACGTCAGAGAGTTACCGGAGGATCTGGGTTATTATATTCGTAATATGTTCAAAATGCTGTTTTCGGTCAAAGCTGCATTATCAATTAATTATGAACATTATTATATTAACTTCAATATGCAAACCTCATTATTATATTAATCTGAAATCAGTTCTTAGAACATGCATAATGTTCAAGCCTCCATTAATATGTTCTACTTTTTAATATTGAGAGTAAGGATCTCTGACTTATTTATTTTATTTCTTAAGTACAAAATACGTGTACTTTTTAAATTTATATGTTAGTTTATCCGTGTTTCATGTCAGTTTAACTGCTACAAAAGAAATAAAATCGAACATGGTTTTCTAAAGAAGAAACAAAATCTTTATTTATGTTTTAAAACTATACAAATATAATACAAACATGTGTTTTAGTAATTAAATACATGCTTTCAAATATACTAATCATGGGGAAGCAAGCAATTTTTTGGAGTTTGCTTTTTTGGAGTAGGGAAAACAAGGGCAGCTTGATTCTAGATGATATTTCTCAAATTGTGAGTACTTTCCCTATTTGGTCTTTGGTTATATAGCGTATTGGAAGAGATTTTTATAACAATTTGAAAAGCAATTGCAATTTTGTGTAGGTGAATATGTTTTGCTGGCCCCGAAGTCAATTTTCCATTTTTATTTCCTCTCTGGATGTGAATTTTATTTATGAAGGTATGAGGAATTAAAATATTTCTAAGTTTTAAGCATACTTCAACCTGTAATTTAATACACTATGTTGTGCAGTATCTTAATTTTAAGTGGTTTAATCTTTAGATTATTTAGAAAAATTCAAATTAGAGATGCTTTCACCTAGCTCGTCAGGCAAACTTGACACTACCAAAAAGACTTCACAAAATAAGTGTGCTATATGTATTGTTTTCTATTTACTAATACTTCGATGTTCATAATCGACTCCAGTACAGTATCTGATAAGGATCAACCTTCTGGTATGGTGGATATTGTTGCCAATATGGCAACCCAAACAAACAAGATAGATGGTTGTACTAGCAACCCTTCGCCTTGATTATAGGCGTAATTGCTGATAGTTGAGTTTTTCATGAGAAAAATTACTTAAAACAGTTTGTAAAAAATATTTAAAGAATAAAATTTCTTTTAAAATTGATAATTTCAAATAATAAAAAAAATTACTTTAGTAAAAATTTTGAGAAGCATTGAAATGTATTTATTCCAGTTAACGTTTTGTCATTTCGGTTCAGTCAGGTTTTGTCTAGTTTGTATTCATTAGGTTAGAATATCTTTGTTAGGTTAACGTTTACTGCATCTCGTAGAATATATTTTTCTTCTTTTCTTCTGTTTTGATGAAAATATTAGGAGAATAGATTAAATCTATTGAGCTTTTCCAAATTCTTTTTTTGTACATTTTTTTAGATTTTTCTTTAAGTTTTAGTGCTATTCTATTCTATTCTAATTTCACGAAACTGACAATTCTTCAATGCACTAGTGACGTTTCTAGATTTCCAGTTCTATTGCTATTATTTTTAACATTTAACTAATTCAGTATTATTTTAATCGTTCATTTAATCTTGCATTGTAACTAGATTTTTATTAATCGCAGTTGCGTATTAGATTTGCTATATTATTTAATTTTTAAAAAATTAGTTTAATTAACATTTGTTGACAATTAAGACGCTTTGAATTCAGCATTTCAATTTATATGAATTTTACGATAAGGATTATCGAAAGAATTTAAGTGTTCTTTCAATGTAGGGTCAAGTCTCGTTGCCCTTATATGTATATATATGTATATATATATATATATATATATTTAATATGGAGTTTTCAACATATATATCAAATTTATATATTCATATATAAATTTGGAGTTTTCAACAATAAAATTAGCTGCTCATGATATTTATAAACATAATTTAAAATATAAAACAATTTCATTTTGAGTGGGAATTATCTTTGTCTAGGGCTTCTTGAGAATATACTAAATTCGCTGGTTCCTCTTGACAGGGTTTTGGCTTACTTATATGAAGGATCTTGTATTAATTTCAGTTAATTGCTTCTATATATTTCACTCTTTTCGCCATACAACACCTCTTTTTAATCAAAATCCTTTTCTTAAATACAGCAGGTGTTGTTTTATTTCATACAAAATAAAGAATTTTTTATTTAAAGTTTCTGACTTAATAGTTTACTTATTATCACGTGTTATTTGATGGTTTATGCCAGATACAAACAAGGCTACTTGATTATGAAATTATTTATTTCATCCGTTAACATTAAATGTTTTTGAAATGTATACCATATTTTCGGACAGGGGAGCAGTATTTTCTGTAGAAAGACCCTGTTGATTCTACTCATTTAATGAAATACCTTTCAGGAAATTACAGGAAGAGGGAATCATTATGATCAATCAGTTTTACAGTTTTTGAAATATTTCGTTGGATGAAAATTCGGAAAAAATATACTTGGATTGGATACTTAGCCAATATTTCTGGTTAAGTAAAAATTTCAGTTATATGATGGATCACAAGAAAAGATTCATTGCTATAATTAAAAAATAAATTCAGTTACAAAAACGTGCACAAACACAATTTGAAATTTTCTTTATATTTGTAATCAAACTTCCAATTTTTATCACTTTATTTTGTTTACAAGTAAGTTTTGTTGCATACGAGAATCTTTTTCGCAAGTTTCACAAAACTGAGGATCGTTGAAAAGTATATAAAGGTCAAAACTTCAAATTCAAGAAACATGGGCTAAATACTATGTGACATATAAGAATATTTACATCAAATACAAAAAAATATTAAGTAGCATTACCTATGTCTTTCCGTATTTGAAGTACATTGAATACGCTTCCGCTGCTAAACGTATATGATCTTTCATGAAAGTTTCCCATTCAGGCGATAGAAATACTTGCTGATTCTGAATTACAATATGATCTAGCACGAACGTTTTGAGATCTGCATCATTGTGCATGTCTGCCAGAAGCAATAAATCGCAGCAGTTAGATGTTTGAAGATTGTGTTTCAGGAAAGAAGAGCATTTTTGTTTCAAGGAAAAAATTTCATATTTGTCAGCTGCGAAGTACAAGTCCTTGGCATCTTCCCACTGAAGGTCCTCTATTGTGTCTGTATATAAGAAATGCAACATCCGCCGCACTGTGTCGTCTTCCAAGTCCGGTATGTTGACACATTCATCTGTCTTTTCTCTCATGTCACTTGTAAACATTGTCTTAAAAACTGGAGATCTGGCACAGAGAACAGCCTTATGTGCAAGAAACGTCTCATTTTCTGTGCAGAGTTTTGCATCGCACAAGGTTCTATCTTTATACAATGCTATCAGGTCACTTTTCAGAGTACCCGAAGATTCTGAGTCTCTTGCTATGCTCTGTAAAGAATTCGCGTTCTCAACATTTGATGCCTTCCACTGCATACTGTGGCACACATCGAAACCATAATCGATTGTCTCAATTCTGTCTGGTTCTGCTTCTGTGGAAAATGCCACTTCACATTTCAGAGTCATTACACCTTTAGGCAAATACAGCCGTTTGTCACTTACCAACGTTTCAAACAAGACAGTAAGCGGAAATTCACAAACTTCTCCCGATTTCTTCCAATCCACACTTTGTCCACAAAGTTTCCAATTTCTAAAAGAATCCAAGATCATTACTTTGGCTGTGAACAGTTTTATAAATTGGTAATGAACTGTAATTTCAGCAGCAAATTTTCCTTCATCCGTAAGGCGTATAGTCATGGAAAAAGATAGCTTATCGGTTGATGCAGAATTAATATGGACAACCGTTTTCAGTCCAGGCACTAGACTGTTTGCGTTTTCTACAATTCCCACAAAGAAAGCTCGTTCTATTCCTATGATGGTACGAGCCAAACACTGCTCTTCTTCCATGACCGGCGAATCAAGTTCCCACATTCTGCAACGAACAGTCAGAACATCTTGGGGAAGAAATGCGTCTCGCATTAGACAAAGAACATCGTCTTTCATCGCATAAACCGCATCACTGCTATCACGTTTCCTGAAATTAGTCAGAAATCTTTCAGCCGTGTGAACCAAAGACCTGCCTGAAACAAGGAAAGCGATTTCGATGTCTAAAACTAAGCAATCAGGACCGTCGTCAACTTCTGCTCTCTGAAGACATAATCCAATAGAATCCTCCATTCGAAAGCCATGAATCGTTCCAAACAGTTTCAATTTCCACCTGGCCCCTGGTATGGCATTTACTTGAAACTCTGGACTATTAATTTCGGCGCCATCTTCCTTTTGCCAGTAGTAACTGAAGTTTTCAAAGCGCCATACTGCAGTAAAACCATTCATCTTAAAAATTGTTAAAGCTTTTGTAAATAATAGAGTCCAAAAACACTTAAGAGGGAATTTCCGGGTACTTCCTAACAGTTCTTCCTATTCAGTTCTTCTTTAACGCTCGATTCTTTACTGATGTCAGCGAAGAGTGAAAAACGAAAACAAGTTAAAAATCGTCCGTCCTCTCCCCTGGAAGTTTACCAATTCTTTCAATCCACACTGCCTGAGTGTTGTGGGTCCTTACGCTGCCAGACGCGCAACCCGTTTAAAAATAAACTCGAAGTTGTGCATATGCCAGCCTTCGAATTTGCTTTCTCCTTTTTCTGTTTATTTACTTTTAAAGGGTAAGAGCAAATAAACTTTTCTGAAATCTTCATCGGAGAAGTGAAAATATCAGACTGAATAAACAATATTCGATCGAACTTCTCAGGGGAGGGGGAGTGAATACACGCAAAAAAATGTGTATTATTTTTATTGTTTCAAATTTAACTTCCTATCTGATTTGATTCTGTTTCTAATTCGAAACTGGAAATTATTTAAATTACAGTAAAACTTCTTTAGTATGGAGCTTTCCTTGATCCCCATTCGTTCCTATTCATGTCAATATTAGCAAAAACTTTCATAGCGTAGAAGATTTTCTGCAATGTTTTGCCTAAGATCATTGAAGAAATTTTAAGGTTACATATTTAATTCACAATGAAATTAAAATTCAAAATCGAACGTGTATATTATTTCAAATTTTTCTTCATATCGTATTTGATTGGGTTTTTAATTCGAAATTGGAAATTTTTAAAATTACATTGAAACCTGTTCAGTACGTTGCTTTTCCTTGATTCCGATTCATTCCTATTAATTTCAGTGTTGACAAAAATGTTTATTAAGTCGAAAGCATTCTACAAAGTTTTGTCTGAGATAACTGAAGAAACATATTTTAAAGTTATTTACTAAATTACAGTGCTTTAATTAAAATTCAAAATCAAACGTTACGACAATCGAATCTGACTGAACCCTCGAAACAAATGCGAGCATTTTCTTGAAATCTATTGTAATAAAGCGATCTAAATTATATCTAATAATGAGGAATACATTTTGTTATATGTTTGGACATGAAAATGAGAGAAAAGAAATATCTATGTATGCAATGGCTCCTCTTTCATTAGGGCTGCAGAGCTGCAGCACCCCCTGAAATTATTTTTTAAACTTGTAGTTTTCGTTTTCAATCTTATTTGCTTACTTTTCCACTCTCAGATTTTAATGACTTACGAAAAATCAAAATTAATAAAATTTTTTTTAAAAAAGCATAAAATGAATTCAAACTAAGAGAGGCGAAGGTCTGAGCTGCAAATTACTCTGCCCCGCCGAAATCCATTCACAGCGCAGAAAATCCGGAGAAAGAAAGCAACCCTTTCTAACTTTAACTTAGACGAGCAGCTCTGCTGGCACGGAGCCAACTGAGAAAGAGATGCTCTTTTTAGTTTCTTTTTCTTTTTTCCCTCATTCTCACACAAAGTGGCAATCTTATTGGCTGTTTATGGGTTTTGGTTTCGGATTGTGTTGCCTCGACAGAAACACATCTGGTTGATTAATTATTCGCTTTCTCTTGATAGAAGGCTAGAATTCTTTCGAAGAAGATATTCATTTTTTGGAAGAGTGTTATCGCGTGAGGTGGGCGAGGAGGGAAGTGTGTAAGTGGAGCTGTTTTTTTTTAGTCAGCAGAATCGTCACGTCAACATTCACTCAACTTTCTGTTTGTAAAACTAATAGTAAATATCATATGCTGGTTATTTAATTTGTTTGTAAAGCAGGAAATTTCATATCTGGCTTTGGAATTAAAAAATTTGGCCTACGGAAATGTAAAGTAGCTTTTTAAAAATGCATTCTCCCGATAAATATTATCTTGCAACCCTCCTCGTTCCTGAGCTTACGAGCCACCACTGTATCTATGGTTACTGAAGAAGAATTGAGGGCCATGATGGCCTCTTGGCAGAGTATCGGCTCCGCAACCAAAGGATTGCGAATTCGAAACCCGATTCCACGGAAGAGCCGAATTGTATGCGTTAATCATGTTGAGGGACAAACATCCTCAGGCTGGTGGGGAGCGGAAGTTTGAAAAAGGGACGGTTCAATTGTCGACCTATTCATCTGACCACGGTTGAAAATTACGAGGCCCCGTCCTAAAATACCCGTCGTGCAGCTGCAAAATGGCACTTTAGCATAACTAAATTATAAAGCTTGCAAAAATTATTAAAAATTCTGAAAGGGATTAGGAAAGTTGATTGATTAGGAAAGTTTAAATGTATTCTAAGAGAGGCATATAATGAGTGTGTTGATTATATGCAATATTTTACTCCTAAAGAATTCTGATTTCATTAAACTCAATACAAGCCTTCCTCCTTTATGGTTGCATTTCAGAAGGTAAAGAGTTATTGTTAGGCCAAGAAGCTAGAAACTATTAAATAGGTATCTACTAGTCTTTGACAATAACAGAAAAAAAACTGAAAAGCTTTTCGACTGAAACATTCTGATTTATACCTGTCAATTTCTATACTTTAGGTTCCCGTACTTATACGGTTGAACGAAAACTCTTTGTTTACATATCAGAATGGTCCTGTTAATCATACTGTTACAAAGCTATAAAGTAGTTTCCCTGAGATCCTAATCTTGGCGACTTGGTGATAAATTTGGCGACCTTGGCGACAAAAAGAATTTTCTAGAAGGACCTCGAACTTTCAACCTATTTCTACTGGCTTCATGAACTTTTTAGAGATTACGTCACTTCCTGCGTAATGAAGTCACTTCCTGTTGAAAAAGTATAAAAGCAAACTCTCAAGCCAAGAAGTGAGTTGGATTTTGATCAGCAAGCAAGTTGATGAGCTAACAAGAAGACTTTGAGCGCTGTGTTGAGATTTAATGGTAATCTCTATTATGAATTTTTACAAATGCTGTTTTAATACTTGTGCTATGTTTCTTATCTTAGAATATTTGTAAAATAAAGAGCTTTATTTTTTTAATCCTGCTTATTGGACTGCATTCACGCACACATACAAGACTATTTTGTCACAATACTGAGTATTCAAATGATAACAAAGAAAATGTAAAGGCACCGATTCCCTCAGAATTTCAATCTCTCACCCACCAAAAGGCTGGCTGAAAAGATTGTTAAGTATCCAAAGAATGTAAGTAACTTTGAGAAATGATGTAATGAAAAATAATTTAATTTTTGATTCATTCAAAAAAGTAAATCTTTTTTGTTTCATAAATGAAATTGTTAAAAATGTTTGCGTATATGTATCGCTTTAATATAAATTTATTTGAAATTAAGTTGTTTTTTTAATACACTGAAGTTTTGCGAATTTTTAAAAAGGGGTGAAGTCACTCCTGGATATAACGCAAGTACAGTGGAAATATCTTTATTGGAGACGTGGCTTATTTTCAGATAGCCAATTTGTTTTGCATTCCTCTTTCTTAGATAGTAAAATTAAAAGCTTTTAAAAATTATTTTTCATTCATATTGTTCTGTCTTATTCTATTCAGAAAACGTAAACGTTTTTTTTGGCAGCGATTAATTTAAAAAAAAGGTTTTGCTATGTTTGGTGGTTAAAGTTATTTGTTATTTTAATTTCTTGTTTATGAAGTATAATAAAAAGAGAAATGATAGTTAAAACGATTCGACCTCGAGATTTTGATGATCTCCACGCTGTATACGTCCCCCGGGACCATAAAATACATTTTTTGGTATTATGCCTGTCTGCCTATAGACATGATAGCTAGGAAACGGAACAATCTAGATGATAAAATTTGGCATGTGACTTTTAAACGAAAATTGTACATGTATGTGAAATTTTAAACCTGAGAAAAACCTGAAAAAAAACCTGAGAAGCATAATTAATCTCTCATAATTCGTAATTAATTTATTCAAAATGCAAAATTTCTTTCCCAAACAAATTCCCATTGCTTCAGGTATATGTAAGTCAAATTTCTGTCCATTCTTACCAATGGATCTGAATTTTCAGGGTTTTAAAAATCGCAATTTTAATTATAATGAAAGAGAAGAAAATTACGGGCGGATATTTAAAAATTATTCTTCAACTGTTAGATTGTCTTCTCTAGTTCAGGGGTGGCGAACCTTTATGTATCAACGTGCCATTTTTTCTAAAAACAGTTTAATGAGGTCATAGACGTGCCGTCAAATAATTTTGGGGTCTATTCTGGTACCCCCGGTTGGGTTGGGAGATGTCACTTTTCCCGTTATTAACGTG
>BGPR01031636.1:6570-17934 GCA_013235015.1 Araneus ventricosus | reverse complement strand
TGTTTAATATATTTTAATTTCCTGTAGTAATAAATTAAAATGATGAAGCTATACATAGAAAACCAGGTCTCTTACTTTCCAAAATCAGGCCAATCTTTTTGGCAGGACATTAACCATTCCAAGACATAATCCTTTTTATTCATTTCTTTATGCAATCCAGGAATCTAAAAATAAATTATCTTTTCTAAATAAATGAATTATAATCAATAGAAATAAATTCATTTTCAGAAATAAAACATAATTTGGGACAGATTTTCATTTTACATATCAGGTTTCATATAACTATACATTAATCATTCTGGTATAGGGATCAATGGAATGTCATTTATTTTCAAGAAGCCATCAACAGTAAGATGCGCTTCTTTTTGCATTTTAAAATGAAGGACTTGATGATGAGAATTGAAGCCCTAAGAATTCCGATTGAACAAAAATTAAATTATTCATGTTATTTATGATTTATTCCAACCTAGCAATGTTTTCGGTTCTTAGCAGTGGCGTAGCTGGGGTAAGTTCGCTCGGGTCATAATATGATTTTTTCGCCCTTCCCCAAACCGTCATCAGTGGCTTATAAATAGTAAATGACGCCAGGGGTATGTAGTATTTTTTCGCCTCCCCTAATATATTTCTTTTAAAAATGATATAACCGCAGCAATGTTCTGACTAAGTGGCGCCCGGGGGCATCTTACGCCTCTTGCCCCCCCGGTCGCTATGCCACTGGTTCTTACCAACCATTAACATGTTTAAATAAATTTAAATGCATAAAAACTTGAAGGTTTTTCCCAGTATAACATACCAAAATTATTTCTTTTTTTTTACATTGAAATTAGCTCATGTCAGAATATATTGCAGAATGAATTTTCATTCATGCTTACTCTTTATTTATATAGAAAAAACCACAGGAAGAATATTTTTCTGCTGTAAAATTCTTGAAAGTCATGCTGTCCACAAAGATTATTTTGTGCCACTAGGATTTATTCTTATTTATTTATTTATTTGCGTCATGGATGCAATTTGTTTCGCTTACAAAAATAATTACAAATATTTTTATTTAAATACGAAAATTTAAAAAAATTGCTTAAAATTTCTGAATTAAACATTATAGTGAGAAAATAGGAGAATACCTTAAAAACGGTCAATTTCTCTCATTTTGTTTAATGTTGAACTCGGAAAAAAATTGAATTGTCATAATAGTTTTGTGTATTTTAAATTAAATTAATATTTATTTTTTATACATCTTAGGGCCAAGTATTTTCTCCTGTAATTTATTAATAGTTTCTCCCATATCTTTTTTAAACCAAAACACCGAGAGGCCTCATCTTCCATCTTCCCAGGAGCCATGTATACGGCCACAAACATAGGTTAAAACTAGAAATATGGTTCTAAGTAAAGTTTTTTTTCCAACTGATTCAGCAATTTTCCAGACTCTTCACAATTTTTCATGGCCTCTGGACGTTTTACACATCTAGTCGTTAATTATATCAAAAAAATTATTTCTATTGCTTCATACATCCTTAATTTTTTTCCACGCTGCAAGCTATCTCCCGTGTTTGGTTCTGGGCCAAACGTACTCCCGCTGGTAGTGTGCAGAAGTTTGGAGAGGGGATGCTAGCTCGGGTGTCATCGTTATTATCTGATAGCCTTTCAAAAGTATGAAGTCCGTTTCAAATTAGCTCTTGCGTCGCTTAAAAACGGGACGTTTACATCCCTAAACATCTCATGTCCGTCACGATCATTCTCTTGCTTTCTACTTTCTTCTTGCCCTTACTGTTTCACTTTGAATTGCATCACATTCCTCAGACACAACTCTCTTACCGAAAACGGTGACGTAATTTTCGAATAAAAAGTTTTGAAATAATTTAGTTGCTAAAAACTTCACGGTAAACAATTTATATTACAATGATCTGAAAAAATTCGAAATTTATTTAAAATATTTACCATTGGCTTTTTGCCACAATCATCAGAATTGAAAGTCAGATCTTCTCCATAAGGAGGCGCACAAACATCATCATCATCGTCAAAAGTAATGCAGCACAGCTGCCATCTGGAAAAGAAATTATTTATTAATCCTCATCACGTACAAGGGCTGGCGGATTAAAGAGCATTATTTGCATTCCGGAAATTCTGTTATCCGAACTGTTGTTCACAGATCATCGATTTATCGTAACGTTTTATGGAAATTTAATAAGTATATATTAAATTAATGACTTCGGTCTGGAAAAAAATACAATAAAATTACCAAATACCATTTGAATATTTGAATGTTTAGTGTGAAAGATGTAATTTCCATTAAAAAAATGTTAACAGAAATTTTTATCGTTAATTCATTTTCAACAGAATGCAATTAACAATTTAAGAAATATATTTTAAATTAGAAAGAAGTAAATAGTGAAAAGGTTGTGTCATGCGTCCTATTAAAGAAAAATGTTATTTATATTCGACCAGTGGTTTCCCGAATTCGGCAACTATATTCTTTAAGCACAATTGAAACAAAATTAATTTTTGACTGTCAGATTCACCTTAGAACAAAATGTGTTATCCCAAGTATGACATTTTATGCACTCTGATTTTTCCTCTTCTTCCTCTACTTCCTCACAAATCAAGTTGCCTTAGTTTTTGCTCGTTTTGAACAAAAATTTGATTTCTGCATTGTGTTTTTCTTACTTGTTCAACTTCTAGTTTATAGAGACTACTGAAAATTATAATTGCTTATGGGGCTATTTCTCTTGTTATAGATAATATTCCCCTTGACTGACCGGTCCAATTAAGGCAAGTGTTTATGACTCAATCTGAACAACCTATGGACAAAAGCCAATAATTCACGTAATCTTATCTTTAAACAATCTTAACAAGTTTTCTCTCTGAAGATATGCTTACTTTGAAGCTAAGTAAGGACTATATAGCCTTTTATTTCAAAATATGATTGATGATATTTAAATGTAAACGCTTAGTCTCTAACTGCAATCACGTAGGGCTTTAACCAAAAAAATGGTTACGTAGCATAGTTCCCTCCATACACATCGCTGCAAAATAAGTTCCCGCTTTTACAGTCTAAAAATTTAATAGAATTGAAGTTTTAATAATCTAGTCGAATCTCGACGATGGTCCAAAATTGCTAACTCTCCTCTGCAATTTCTATCCACGTTTATATATATACGTAATATAAGCATTTGAAATGTCTTGCTTCGTATCTATGATAAGCCCAGTTCTTGATTATCCCTCTCTTTAGGCCTAAATTTTTTTTCCCACCTAGTATATTTTCTGTAAATATTATGTAATTTTACCAGTGGTTTGTCATTTCATCACTCATTATGTAATCCCCTTTCAGAATGTGAAGTCTTCATTAATTTAATTTTGAAAAACAATTAACTGATGTAATTGCTGCAATCATCGATTTATTAGCAGCAAAATAGTTTCCCCCTCTGTTGATGTAAAAACATATCTTGATAAGCATATATAAGCGCAAGAAGTAGTAGTCTTTTGATAAATTATTTAATTGATGATACCTAAACGTAAAAACTTTTTCCCGAACTGCTACCATGTAGCGATTTCTCAGTGAAAGGATTCCATAAACCTAATTTATATCGCAAGCAACGTACTTTAATAGCGCTACATATTGCTTGCATCGTTTCTAGGATTTGTACAATTTTTGGAAATCCATTCGTTTTAGACTCCATTAAATTTTATAAATTTTTTTCTGAAATAAAAAATTGGGAGAAAACTTGCAAAAATTCAGAAAACAGAAATCAGTTATGTATCACGCAAAGGCTAATTCTTAATCAGTGGCTTTGTATCTGAGAACTTCTAATAAACGTATAGAAAAAAAAATATTTCTCAAACACGGTCCAAGCGCAGGAAGTTAAAGATATAAAAGCAATTTTGTCACTTTTGTCAATCTTTTTGTGAAAATGAAAGAGTGGAGAAAAATTCAGAAATCTACAATATGCAAATGTAAACGTGAAGATGTGCGAATGGCAAATCGTAAAGAAAGAAACATAAAGACTTACATTTTTTTCTTAAACCACTTCATGAAGACTTCAGACTTCACTTCAGTTTACAAGATAAGCACAAATTCTCAAGGATGAGACAAAAATACTCAAAATAATCGCAGCAAAAAATATCAAACTTCAATAACTCAAAATCAAAATCAGTTGTAAATTGAAACAAGTAGCATCTGTCTTCTTTGTTGTAAACAATTGTGAATTCCAACAATAAACAGGTTTTCTGAACACAGTATTACTATTTTGTCTGTAACTGCTTTTGTTGTCAATAATTAGCACAACAACGTAGAAAAATAATTTACATTATTGGGAGAGAGAGAGTTGTGCTCAATTGTTGCTTCTTATTACATCGTAGTTTTTTGCAATCTTAAAGAAATAAAATTTGCGAATTTTAATCTGAAATGTATAAATTTTTTCAAATATTTGTACTTATCTTTGAAAGTTGTCTGATTCGAAGCTGACGAGACCACAATAAAAATTCAGCTTATCCAAAAATATAAATTGAGGAAAACTGGATTTAAAAATAAATACAGCAAGAAACAAAACGACATTTTTTCCTTGTAAAAATATATTTTTGGCAGTTCATTTGCTGTATGAAAGCGTTTTTGCACTGAAGTTTCGTCTTTGTTATTCATTTGTCTAATTCTCAGTTTTGTAGACACAACAGCGCCACATTTTCCTCTATCGGAGACTTTCGGAACTATTTTTTATTATTATTATTATTACAGAATCTTTTTCTCCATGTCGTCCTTAGTCTCCTTAACAAATTTCGTGGCATTTAAGCTGATAGTTCGAGCCACAAATAGCTCTGAGTAGTATCAGTTTTAAAAAAACCCTGTATGTAGATGGTGGATCTTTGGGAGTATCGACCGAACCCATGACCATCCGGTTCCGAAGCTTTGACTACCACCAGAACATTTCGGCTGAGCGCTGCACGTTTTATTATTAGTGAAAAATTTGGCAACAAAACCTGAGAACACAATTTCAACTAATACAAAAAAAAAGAAATGTTGGAAAAAAGAGACATTGTTCCTATTTTCTTAAGTACAGACTATACAGATTGAGTCAAAATCTTTAAAGAAACTTATGGGTAGATAAGGCACAAACGAAAGATTTATTTTTTGCGTGTAATGAACCTAAATACCAAATTCCATCTATCTAGTTTTTATCCTGTTTCTTGGAGTTTACTTAAAAAATTCAATTTTGGTGATTTGTTCTTCTCTTGGGCAGGCAGATAGTCAGATTTCAAATTTACGAAATTGATCCACAACTTGATGGAAATCTAAAATTTTGGTCTACAGACCACATACCAAATGTCATTCGTCCATACCATTTTATTTTTGAGTTATCGTGTTCGCAGACAGACGGACGAACCGACAGGCATATACAGGGTTTTCCAAAAAAGTGGATCAAGCATTTATTTCCTTAAATATTGTAGCTAGACATATAGTTCCAATTACAAAGTTTCATAAAATAAGGTAGGAATTTGTGTGACAACATTTTGTGGAAGTTAAAAATAAAAAGTTAAGAAAATTAATTTTTTTTTACGTTCCCGATAGAGCAAAAGTGTCAATGAGTAAAATGTTTCGCTAATTTCTAACTATTTTAACTAATGTTCTTTAATGCTAAATTAGTAAAAAAAAAATGAAAGAAATTATTGGTAATTTCTACACTTCTTCACATATTATTGCCTTTCACATAGAAAAATATAAATTAGACGCAAGTTTGTTTGCAAGTAGTTGCGTTAAAACAGTATGCTAACACTATGCTTTCTCAGAACAGAACGTCCTTCCTGTGGTGTGGTGCAAAAATACCTACACTGGCCCGGCCTACCCAAAAAGGGTGTAAAGCCGGTAGACGACCAGCGGGGAGAGCTCCACCAGCATGTGGAGGACGGGATTTATTGGGTACAATAAGATGATACAGGCATTGCCCGAACAGGGGCAGTAATTTTAAATACAAGAGAGCTGGGAGTGTAAACATGGTTCGACCCACCTCGGTGGGGAGAAAATAGCTTGATTTACTGCTCGGGCAAACAAGGAGCAGTAAAAATATATATAAATAGACAAGTATTGAAAAAGAAACAAGCAAATAAACACAGAAAAAGCAGTAAAAATCAGATATATAAAAAAGTCAAATATTGAAACCTCATAGTATAAAAACAAAACATACACAAACAATATTACACCTCAAACGACACATAAAACACAAATAAAAACTGTACCAAACATAGAATTAAAAATACATATATTAATAATAATAATAATAATTACTTCTGAGATAGAGAGGAATAAATTCCGTTAGTCAACGGTAATGCACGTCCCGCGTATAAGGGAATATCAAATTATTAATTACAGAATGTTTTTTTGAGTAAAACTGCGCAAGTTAAAAATTACTTTATGTGCTATACAGGATAAAAACGGCCAATGGGAGAGGAAAAGGAATGAAATTTTGTAGTCTAAAAATAAAAACAAGGTCAAAAAGTATAATGCATAGCCCCATCCCCCCCCAAAAAAAAAAAAATCTAAACAACCGTTAGGGCATTGACAATGTGGCAACAGGTTTCCAGAACTGCGGAGAGAATCGGGAATTGGAACAGTCATCTATTGTCGGGGCCAATGGACCAATAGCTGCCCTAGGGCGCCGAGAGAATCCCACACCAAGGAACCGACTGGGTACAATAAGTTTTAAAAAACGCATAAACAAGTGGAGAGCACTATAAACCTATAGAACTGTCATTCAGTGAAAAATTAAATAAAAAATAAAAAGTATTTCTTAAAAAGCTCAAATCATGCAAATAATAATAATTAAAAAAAAGAAAAAGAAAGACTCAGCAGGCGGGAAGTCAGGAGCTCAGAATGCTGAACTGTAGAAAGTGTGAAATAAAAACCAATCCGGAGAGGAGATGTCAAGTGAAAAGTCCCTGGCAAAATGGTAAAAGATAAAAAGAGTAAGAACATTCTTTCAATATGATAAGATAGAAGTAACACGGACCCTCAAGACATCATTGGAGTCAGTTATGGTCTCTCTCCTGGGTCAGTGTATCGCAAATGTTCCTGCTGGTCCTGAAAGCGCCTTCCATTTTGGTGACAGCCTGTCTATTTGTTAAGAGATTGTTAAACCACGCTTTTTTGTGTTCATCTGCGGGTTTAATTAGATGGAACTCTTTTCTGAGGGAACAGGAGAAGATATAATGATCTGCATCACCCAACATTCCGCAGATACAGTGTGGAGAGTCTAAGAATTTAAAGCGATGAAGGTAAGATGGGAATGGACCATGCCCACTGAAAAAATATATTAAAAACTTATTATGGATCAAAACTTTTGGGCTTACCTGATTAATGTAGCCTCTCACCCTAATTCCCGAAGCTGAATCGTAGATATTCCAATATTCATTCCATTTGTTTACTATGTAATTCTTTGGGAGGCATTTGAGGTGGGAGTAGGGAGCAGGAATGACAAATTTCTCACCGGATGTTATGGCCAATTTGGCTTGTTGGTCGGCCAATGCGTTTCCAGGAATTCCCACATGGGCTTTAACCCAGGAAAGGCCGACCATGTTTTTGCCTTAAAAGATGTTTGATTTTACTTTGTTAACGAATTCAGATCTGGTATTTGCTCTATTAATGGCAGATATCGAAGAGAGGCTATAAGTATGTATGTTGACTTTCACTTTCTCTTTGACAGCCCAGTTGACTGCGAATTCAATTGCGGCTAATTCTGTCTGGAATACCGAATTGAAGGTGTTCAGTTTAAATAGATAGTTCTGGATATTAATTTCATCTTTGAGAATACATACGGCGAATCCAGTCTCATTTTCGATTCTGGATCCGTCCGTGTATATCTCATAGTCGGCATTTGAAATTTTACTGTCAAGGTTAATAAGTTTCTGTCTGGAGGGAATGTTTTTAAATGACACGTATTTATTCAAGAGATTTATATCGAAAATGGTGTTATATTCTTTAGACCGGTTAACCCAGATCCGGAATTTGATAAACTCGCCTTTGGCTACTATGTGAAGGGAAGGAATTCCGGTGAGTAAGTTGAGAACATTGGTGGATGAAGTGCGGAAAGCCCTTGTAAATTTCAGTAAGAATATTCTTTGAATGCTATGAAGTCTATCGATTTGGTACTTTGTTAAGGCCCCTCCCCAAACACTTGAACCCTAGAGTAGAGCCTTTTCAAGAACGGTGTAGTACCAAATTTTTAAGAGATTTTTATTCATATTCCATTTAGATTTTACTACTCTATTAAAATTTGATGTTACGAATAAAGCTTTTGCATGCAAAGTTAAAAAGTGGGCGGTCCAAGATAGTTTATTATCTATTGTGATTTCTAAAATTTTAAGGCTGTCACTTACCTTGATTGAGTGGTTTTTGATCTTGAAAGTTGGCTTTCTATCAAGGACTGTAGAATTCCTTTTTGAAAACTTTTGGGAGACAATGCTCCTGTACACCACCGCCTGGCATTCTTCTATGGAAAGTTTGACCTCTAAATCTTCAAGTTTATCGGAAATGGCAGCCAAAATTAAATTAGTCTTCGGATACTTAGAGAAAGGGGTGTCAGCTCAGATATCATCCTCTTCGTCTGACCGCGATTCAAAATTACGAGGTCTCTCCCAAAATAGCCCTTGAGTTGCTTCAAAACTGGACGTTAATATATAACTAAACTAAACTAATCTGCAGGACAGAAGAAATCAGTCAATGCATTCTCACGTGAAACACGTCAAATGAAGCGCACCAATTTAATTTTGGACTCTATTTCGTATTTTACAGAACAAAAACGTCATGCAACGTGCAGTTATATGTTAGATCACATGGGCAGTTACTTTTGTCACGTGACTATGTCGTCGTGAATTGGCTCCATCGAAAAAATACTTTAAGCATTTTTTTAAATCTTCAACTTCTTTAAAGATTTCCATTGACAAAAAAAATTCTTGAAATCAATTATTTCCTTGTTTGTATTGTAAAAAACAAAAAACAAATCATTAATTTTAATAATAATCTAAAAAATTGGGAATATACTTAATACCAATCTGGGAAAGTCTACGCTGTATAATATTTTCACATGTTCAACTCTTACGACTTCCTATAGCCAACATGACGAAGATTAATGAATAAACTTTCTAAAAGTAGCTTACTTTCTCTTAGTAACTCCAACAATGAAGCACTTGAGGTCGTAAGGGGTTACCGCGTGAATATCATTCATGAAAATGCAAACTGCGTATAAATTTGGAGACTTTCTCTCTGTTCCTTTTGAGAAGTTACATATTGTAAGTGTATTTGTCAAGTCATTAATAAGTCATTTTTGTATTTAATGAAAGGATGTTATATTTTAATTCGTTAAACTTTAGATCTTTAGTTTCGGGGAAACTGTTTAGCTTGGTATATTGATTTTATACATGCCTGCCTTTAACGATGCATGCATTGGACATGCACCCTCACGGTTTTTTTTTTTTTTTTTTTTTTTTGAAAAATTTTATTGTTTTTTTTTTTTTTTTTTTAAATGCTAGCTTTAAACGATGTATGTATTGGACATGCACCCTCACGGTTTTTTTTTTTTTTTTCTTTTTTGCTAAAAGTTAATCTGTAATTTGTTATATTTGTAAATTGTAATTTTACTACCAATAATTATTGTTCTATACTTCCTGTAGTTGCCTCATTAGAATGTTTAGAACTTCATATGAAGTTAAACTCTTACAAAATTACAAACAGAGATTTCAAGTATGCAAATTTTCGGATTTAAAACCACGGTTTAATTTTATTTATAATTATTTTATACTTTTGAATTCAATCTGAAGCAAGCAGTTATAATATTAAACTATATTTTATACAAAAGATGTGTGTAAATTGTGTTTTTGTTTGGTTTGGAGCAAAAGCCATTATTGATTATTCTGTGCCAAACATATATGGTGGGAAGTCTTAGTTTAGGAGTTAGCTAAAAAAATTCTTTCGCATATCATGACTCGTCAATTTGCAATGTCTGAAAAAACTAGCGGCAGTGAAAATACAACTTTAAAACGAAATAAGAGAAACAATCAGATAAAATAGGGGAAACTAATCATTTTTAACAAAGTAAAAAGTTGTGGATGATGGACATTATGAAATATATCTTTTAGAGTGATAGGGGAAGAATGAAAGCAGCGGATGCGGTGATGATTAAAATGTGAGCATTCGATTAAGAATGTGTAGAGCAATCATTTCGCATTATCACACTGTACAAAGAAGTGTACAGTATGATGAAAGATGATGTAGAGAAAGATGTGTTTGGGAAAACGATTTTTGTGTTAACTGATTGGACATAAAATGGATTACATGAAAGCAATTTGATTTCCAAATCATGAAATTGAGATTTGACATCTTTTTCTAATCTTATATGACTTTCTTGCCTCTCGAAGCTTCATTTGAATCGTTTTTAAGCTTGTAGTAATAAAATATTTCTTCGTTAACGTAAAAGCGTGAAATTTTTACATTCAGTAAAACTAAATTAAAGTAAAAATAGGAATTTATGAATAAATCATGCGTCTTAAATTATTCTTTTATTAATATTATTGCAGTGTTTTTAAACTTTTATTGACAAATAAGTAACGTGTAGTTCCCAAATGACCTGTTATCGTAACTTTTATTAACTCTCCCAAAATTTCCAAGATTAATTCCCAAAAGATAATTGAATTAAAACAACATATTTCAATTGAACGAGAGTTATTTAATACATTTTTAAGACTTTTGAAAAAGCAATCTAATTTAGTATTTGATTTAATAGAGGAGCTTTGTTCACGAATGTGTGTTAATGTAACAAATAGATGTAATAATTTTTGACAATGCATTATAAATGGCAGCCTTGTGTATTAGTTTAGTTATATATTAACGTCCGTTTTGTAACAACACGAGGGCTGTTTTAAGATGGACCTCATAATTCTGAACCGTGGTGAGATGACATGCCCCTCTCCAAATATCCGCTCCGTACCAGCGGGATGGCATTTGCCTCTAAGTATGATTTAACATACACGGCATATATTCAGTGGAAACAGGTTTCGAACCTGGAACCTTCCGACCCCGAAACCTCACCATTAGGCCACCGACGCTCTAGCAACTTTGTGTAAGACTACAGGAAAAATTCAAGGAAACGCTCTCCCATTTTTACACACTTTTATTTAACTTGACTTGTCTCATGTTCGTAAAGATAGAATTTTGTAATCTATTTTTCACTCATTTGCTGGCGTACGAGTTTTGAAATTTTGTGCACTTGTGTGTTGTCGCGAAGAATACACTATTTTAATATTTTCAGAACCTAATTAGCAGTTAATCAATTAATTTATTAAATATTGATTAATATTTAATAAATTAAATACTAATCAATTAATATT
>BGPR01031635.1:5979-17934 GCA_013235015.1 Araneus ventricosus | reverse complement strand
TATGATTAACCGGCCGCATCTGTAGTTCTCATAGTATGAGTGGGAATAACTCAAGAATCACCCTGTCCCAGCACTTGGCCATACGGTGAATATGATTAACCGGCCGCCACGACAACAATCGGGCACTGTGACCCCCACATTATATCTCCCATTACGAGCGGCACACGCGACGACCGTTCGCCCCGTAATCGGTGATGGACCCTAAGAGACATGCCATTATTATTGCACTCACGTCCAGTAGTCAGAACCCGCTTACTTATACGGCGGCTTCTCATCCACATACTCCTTGGTACCCCAGGCAGAACTATTATGAATGGGAAAAGAAACATAAAGAAGAAGCATGGTCACCAGAAACAGGTTTCTCAAAATTGCAATGGGAAGCTATTATACGAAACTAAATCCTTGACAACTCTCTTCTATATCATATTTAAATGCTACTTATTATATGTTTAGATTCAGGCAATTTAGCAAGATTATAAAATCAAAGTTTTCCCAGCTCATTTATCTTTAGGGACAGGAAGGCCGTCGAGAATAAAAATAATATTTTAAGTTCTTCCCTTTTTCTATAATTGTCTAGGCTACTTTAGTAACTCGGTTGCTAACCAGGAATGTTGTTTGTGTTTCACATCAATTTAATTTCTTGCCTTTTAAGTTTCCTAGAGCAAGGCGTTTGAAATATCATCTGGAGATAGGTATTAACCCATAGAATTTTAGAAGATTTCTGCCTGTTCTGTTCATTGTGCTATGCCTAATCGCCGTTCTGGGATCTCTTCTAAAATTTCAGTTTTGATGTAAAAGTGGGAATGATGAAGAGAGTCTGTTAACCAGATATATTTATTTATCTACCTAATATAATTAGAGAACTTTGTTTATAGATTCCGCAAGCACATTAAGGAGATAAAATAAGTAAGCAAAAATTCACCACAGCGTTGCCAAAGAATTGTAAACAACATCAGCAAAAAAAAAAAAAAACAGCGCCTCTATTCCTTAGGTTTTAACAATGGAAGAAAACACGCGATGAAATATTTGAAGGGGAAAAAAAAAGAGAGCGATTTGAATTTCTTTATGAAACCGAAAAGTAATATTGCAAGTTACGTATAATTATATATTTAAAAATATTTTTAAAATTAAAGAAAAAATTGCACAGCAATTAAATGTGTATATGAAAAAGTAATTTTTAAAAAATTTTCAGATAGGGTGAAAAATATTTTTAGAGAAAAATTTGTAAACTTATTTCAGAAAAACAACAATATTTCATTATCCAATATTAATTATAATTATTATTCAATATTCGTTCATATTAATTAACTCCCTTTCAAATTCTTTTAAGAAAATCGCTTTAAAGTGCAAATTCCCACTCTCCGAACTATGTCTGTTCTGGACTCAATGGTCTGCACTGTATAGCAACAACGGACAGACAGATAAGCACACAAACAATTCGCTTTTAACAGAAGTAGCAATTAATACCTTCAAAAAAAGAACATTATTATTTATTCGTATATTTTGAAGAATTCTACATTCGTTGATAAATCTGGTAGAATTGTTCTGTTATTAAATTAACTTTCAAATAATTGTATTATGAATTTGTAAATCCCTTTTCTATAACCAACTAACTGCTTTCTACGTGTAGACATGTCAATCCAAGTCTTTATTTTGGTACAGTTGACGTGTCGTAACGTCGTGTAAAATAAAAAATTACTATTCGATATCCAACCCAACATTTCCTTAAAATGTAATACAGGTGTCATTTAAAGTTATGTTTCCTTTATATCACTAGTAAGCCTGCTATAAATTTTAAAATAATTGGGATAAATTGTTTGATATAGAGAGGGGAATAACCCTTACAATGTATAGTATTTTAATAATTGCAATAATTGTTTTTTGTATTGCAATGCATCCGTAAGGAGTCACATAACTTGTGCTCGACCAGAGAAGCGTTACTTTGTGTGACACCTTGCTTTGAAAAATACCACACTGAATTTCTTAAATTTTTTCTCTTTATTTTTTGTTTATGAATTTTGTTATTTTTTTGGCAATTTTTAAGTTTTTAATAACAATATCTTTTTTTAATGCAGTGTTAATTTTTTATTCAATAAAAATGTAAACCTTATCGTTTTACTTTGATTTTTTCATAAAATTTATTATGGGAAAAACTGTATTGCGTTCCATATGTATATTCATCATCGCTTGATTTTAATTATGCCCCTGTGAGGGACTTCTAAAAAAATTCTCAGATACGTATCTTAATAGAAATCTATGTATTTGGTTAAAAGTAATCTTTTTGTGATTTTCTGAGGATCTGTTTCCTGAACAGTGAAAAACAATGCTAAAATCAGCCAGAAATAAAGATAAGAGTTGATGATAAGTTCTCACTAGTCGCGAGCTATCATAAGTTTTTGATAAATTCTCCTACCAATGACTCCAAATATGATAATATGATTTCATTCCTCCAAATTTAACTTTAAGTGTTTGTATGGAACTGAGATTGTTTTAGTTTCCAGCAGATAAATAAAACTAGGTAACTAGAAAAGCAGCAGATAAATAACTAGAAAATCACCTGTCATGTTTTGACGGGTGCAAATTGCCTCTTCATTCGAGAGATTTTCCTTCAAATTTGACGTGTTTAAATAGATATATATGCGAGATAAATGTTTAACATTGATTGTAAACAAATAAAATAAACATGTTTTATGACAGGAAATATTTTTTTATTTACATATTATTTAAATATTTATTTATTCAAAAAACCTCTTGATAAACAACATTCCGTGTGAAGTATTTTTCGTTGTTTAATAATTTTCCTTATACTTCAGATGTCTAACGTGATTGGGAATCCTAGACCTTGAAAGTGCAACATAGAGGTGTCCATGAGAAAAGACAGGCTCATCGAGGTAAATTCCAACATGATCGAAAGTTTGCCCCTGCGATTTGTTGATAGTCATCGTGTAAGCTGGAATTAACGGGAACTGGCGGCGGTTGAGAACGAATGGTAGATTCACGTCACTGGCGGCTAATTTAACTCTTGGCAAGAAAACAACATCGCCACAATTGCATTCAGATACAATTTGGCGTTCAAATATGATGTCGTTCCGCATGATATACCACTGACGTAAATTACTACTTTCTATTAAAAAACGGAAATTAATTTGAAATATAGGATTAATATAATTTAAAATTTCTCGGGAACTATTGATCACAGCGAGATAATTTTTATATCAATTGATAGAAAATTTTATTTCACTATTTTGGAGCTATTAAATTTGAAATTAGAACGACAATTACTCTTGTAAATGTAAAATTACTGAAATTTAGGTTCTCTAACAATGAAATAATGCTGTTTAACGTCCCGCAGTGCTAAGGCGTGAGTGTTATTGTTGGTAACGTCAGAGAGTTACCGGAGGATCTGGGTTATTATATTCGTAATATGTTCAAAATGCTGTTTTCGGTCAAAGCTGCATTATCAATTAATTATGAACATTATTATATTAACTTCAATATGCAAACCTCATTATTATATTAATCTGAAATCAGTTCTTAGAACATGCATAATGTTCAAGCCTCCATTAATATGTTCTACTTTTTAATATTGAGAGTAAGGATCTCTGACTTATTTATTTTATTTCTTAAGTACAAAATACGTGTACTTTTTAAATTTATATGTTAGTTTATCCGTGTTTCATGTCAGTTTAACTGCTACAAAAGAAATAAAATCGAACATGGTTTTCTAAAGAAGAAACAAAATCTTTATTTATGTTTTAAAACTATACAAATATAATACAAACATGTGTTTTAGTAATTAAATACATGCTTTCAAATATACTAATCATGGGGAAGCAAGCAATTTTTTGGAGTTTGCTTTTTTGGAGTAGGGAAAACAAGGGCAGCTTGATTCTAGATGATATTTCTCAAATTGTGAGTACTTTCCCTATTTGGTCTTTGGTTATATAGCGTATTGGAAGAGATTTTTATAACAATTTGAAAAGCAATTGCAATTTTGTGTAGGTGAATATGTTTTGCTGGCCCCGAAGTCAATTTTCCATTTTTATTTCCTCTCTGGATGTGAATTTTATTTATGAAGGTATGAGGAATTAAAATATTTCTAAGTTTTAAGCATACTTCAACCTGTAATTTAATACACTATGTTGTGCAGTATCTTAATTTTAAGTGGTTTAATCTTTAGATTATTTAGAAAAATTCAAATTAGAGATGCTTTCACCTAGCTCGTCAGGCAAACTTGACACTACCAAAAAGACTTCACAAAATAAGTGTGCTATATGTATTGTTTTCTATTTACTAATACTTCGATGTTCATAATCGACTCCAGTACAGTATCTGATAAGGATCAACCTTCTGGTATGGTGGATATTGTTGCCAATATGGCAACCCAAACAAACAAGATAGATGGTTGTACTAGCAACCCTTCGCCTTGATTATAGGCGTAATTGCTGATAGTTGAGTTTTTCATGAGAAAAATTACTTAAAACAGTTTGTAAAAAATATTTAAAGAATAAAATTTCTTTTAAAATTGATAATTTCAAATAATAAAAAAAATTACTTTAGTAAAAATTTTGAGAAGCATTGAAATGTATTTATTCCAGTTAACGTTTTGTCATTTCGGTTCAGTCAGGTTTTGTCTAGTTTGTATTCATTAGGTTAGAATATCTTTGTTAGGTTAACGTTTACTGCATCTCGTAGAATATATTTTTCTTCTTTTCTTCTGTTTTGATGAAAATATTAGGAGAATAGATTAAATCTATTGAGCTTTTCCAAATTCTTTTTTTGTACATTTTTTTAGATTTTTCTTTAAGTTTTAGTGCTATTCTATTCTATTCTAATTTCACGAAACTGACAATTCTTCAATGCACTAGTGACGTTTCTAGATTTCCAGTTCTATTGCTATTATTTTTAACATTTAACTAATTCAGTATTATTTTAATCGTTCATTTAATCTTGCATTGTAACTAGATTTTTATTAATCGCAGTTGCGTATTAGATTTGCTATATTATTTAATTTTTAAAAAATTAGTTTAATTAACATTTGTTGACAATTAAGACGCTTTGAATTCAGCATTTCAATTTATATGAATTTTACGATAAGGATTATCGAAAGAATTTAAGTGTTCTTTCAATGTAGGGTCAAGTCTCGTTGCCCTTATATGTATATATATGTATATATATATATATATATATATTTAATATGGAGTTTTCAACATATATATCAAATTTATATATTCATATATAAATTTGGAGTTTTCAACAATAAAATTAGCTGCTCATGATATTTATAAACATAATTTAAAATATAAAACAATTTCATTTTGAGTGGGAATTATCTTTGTCTAGGGCTTCTTGAGAATATACTAAATTCGCTGGTTCCTCTTGACAGGGTTTTGGCTTACTTATATGAAGGATCTTGTATTAATTTCAGTTAATTGCTTCTATATATTTCACTCTTTTCGCCATACAACACCTCTTTTTAATCAAAATCCTTTTCTTAAATACAGCAGGTGTTGTTTTATTTCATACAAAATAAAGAATTTTTTATTTAAAGTTTCTGACTTAATAGTTTACTTATTATCACGTGTTATTTGATGGTTTATGCCAGATACAAACAAGGCTACTTGATTATGAAATTATTTATTTCATCCGTTAACATTAAATGTTTTTGAAATGTATACCATATTTTCGGACAGGGGAGCAGTATTTTCTGTAGAAAGACCCTGTTGATTCTACTCATTTAATGAAATACCTTTCAGGAAATTACAGGAAGAGGGAATCATTATGATCAATCAGTTTTACAGTTTTTGAAATATTTCGTTGGATGAAAATTCGGAAAAAATATACTTGGATTGGATACTTAGCCAATATTTCTGGTTAAGTAAAAATTTCAGTTATATGATGGATCACAAGAAAAGATTCATTGCTATAATTAAAAAATAAATTCAGTTACAAAAACGTGCACAAACACAATTTGAAATTTTCTTTATATTTGTAATCAAACTTCCAATTTTTATCACTTTATTTTGTTTACAAGTAAGTTTTGTTGCATACGAGAATCTTTTTCGCAAGTTTCACAAAACTGAGGATCGTTGAAAAGTATATAAAGGTCAAAACTTCAAATTCAAGAAACATGGGCTAAATACTATGTGACATATAAGAATATTTACATCAAATACAAAAAAATATTAAGTAGCATTACCTATGTCTTTCCGTATTTGAAGTACATTGAATACGCTTCCGCTGCTAAACGTATATGATCTTTCATGAAAGTTTCCCATTCAGGCGATAGAAATACTTGCTGATTCTGAATTACAATATGATCTAGCACGAACGTTTTGAGATCTGCATCATTGTGCATGTCTGCCAGAAGCAATAAATCGCAGCAGTTAGATGTTTGAAGATTGTGTTTCAGGAAAGAAGAGCATTTTTGTTTCAAGGAAAAAATTTCATATTTGTCAGCTGCGAAGTACAAGTCCTTGGCATCTTCCCACTGAAGGTCCTCTATTGTGTCTGTATATAAGAAATGCAACATCCGCCGCACTGTGTCGTCTTCCAAGTCCGGTATGTTGACACATTCATCTGTCTTTTCTCTCATGTCACTTGTAAACATTGTCTTAAAAACTGGAGATCTGGCACAGAGAACAGCCTTATGTGCAAGAAACGTCTCATTTTCTGTGCAGAGTTTTGCATCGCACAAGGTTCTATCTTTATACAATGCTATCAGGTCACTTTTCAGAGTACCCGAAGATTCTGAGTCTCTTGCTATGCTCTGTAAAGAATTCGCGTTCTCAACATTTGATGCCTTCCACTGCATACTGTGGCACACATCGAAACCATAATCGATTGTCTCAATTCTGTCTGGTTCTGCTTCTGTGGAAAATGCCACTTCACATTTCAGAGTCATTACACCTTTAGGCAAATACAGCCGTTTGTCACTTACCAACGTTTCAAACAAGACAGTAAGCGGAAATTCACAAACTTCTCCCGATTTCTTCCAATCCACACTTTGTCCACAAAGTTTCCAATTTCTAAAAGAATCCAAGATCATTACTTTGGCTGTGAACAGTTTTATAAATTGGTAATGAACTGTAATTTCAGCAGCAAATTTTCCTTCATCCGTAAGGCGTATAGTCATGGAAAAAGATAGCTTATCGGTTGATGCAGAATTAATATGGACAACCGTTTTCAGTCCAGGCACTAGACTGTTTGCGTTTTCTACAATTCCCACAAAGAAAGCTCGTTCTATTCCTATGATGGTACGAGCCAAACACTGCTCTTCTTCCATGACCGGCGAATCAAGTTCCCACATTCTGCAACGAACAGTCAGAACATCTTGGGGAAGAAATGCGTCTCGCATTAGACAAAGAACATCGTCTTTCATCGCATAAACCGCATCACTGCTATCACGTTTCCTGAAATTAGTCAGAAATCTTTCAGCCGTGTGAACCAAAGACCTGCCTGAAACAAGGAAAGCGATTTCGATGTCTAAAACTAAGCAATCAGGACCGTCGTCAACTTCTGCTCTCTGAAGACATAATCCAATAGAATCCTCCATTCGAAAGCCATGAATCGTTCCAAACAGTTTCAATTTCCACCTGGCCCCTGGTATGGCATTTACTTGAAACTCTGGACTATTAATTTCGGCGCCATCTTCCTTTTGCCAGTAGTAACTGAAGTTTTCAAAGCGCCATACTGCAGTAAAACCATTCATCTTAAAAATTGTTAAAGCTTTTGTAAATAATAGAGTCCAAAAACACTTAAGAGGGAATTTCCGGGTACTTCCTAACAGTTCTTCCTATTCAGTTCTTCTTTAACGCTCGATTCTTTACTGATGTCAGCGAAGAGTGAAAAACGAAAACAAGTTAAAAATCGTCCGTCCTCTCCCCTGGAAGTTTACCAATTCTTTCAATCCACACTGCCTGAGTGTTGTGGGTCCTTACGCTGCCAGACGCGCAACCCGTTTAAAAATAAACTCGAAGTTGTGCATATGCCAGCCTTCGAATTTGCTTTCTCCTTTTTCTGTTTATTTACTTTTAAAGGGTAAGAGCAAATAAACTTTTCTGAAATCTTCATCGGAGAAGTGAAAATATCAGACTGAATAAACAATATTCGATCGAACTTCTCAGGGGAGGGGGAGTGAATACACGCAAAAAAATGTGTATTATTTTTATTGTTTCAAATTTAACTTCCTATCTGATTTGATTCTGTTTCTAATTCGAAACTGGAAATTATTTAAATTACAGTAAAACTTCTTTAGTATGGAGCTTTCCTTGATCCCCATTCGTTCCTATTCATGTCAATATTAGCAAAAACTTTCATAGCGTAGAAGATTTTCTGCAATGTTTTGCCTAAGATCATTGAAGAAATTTTAAGGTTACATATTTAATTCACAATGAAATTAAAATTCAAAATCGAACGTGTATATTATTTCAAATTTTTCTTCATATCGTATTTGATTGGGTTTTTAATTCGAAATTGGAAATTTTTAAAATTACATTGAAACCTGTTCAGTACGTTGCTTTTCCTTGATTCCGATTCATTCCTATTAATTTCAGTGTTGACAAAAATGTTTATTAAGTCGAAAGCATTCTACAAAGTTTTGTCTGAGATAACTGAAGAAACATATTTTAAAGTTATTTACTAAATTACAGTGCTTTAATTAAAATTCAAAATCAAACGTTACGACAATCGAATCTGACTGAACCCTCGAAACAAATGCGAGCATTTTCTTGAAATCTATTGTAATAAAGCGATCTAAATTATATCTAATAATGAGGAATACATTTTGTTATATGTTTGGACATGAAAATGAGAGAAAAGAAATATCTATGTATGCAATGGCTCCTCTTTCATTAGGGCTGCAGAGCTGCAGCACCCCCTGAAATTATTTTTTAAACTTGTAGTTTTCGTTTTCAATCTTATTTGCTTACTTTTCCACTCTCAGATTTTAATGACTTACGAAAAATCAAAATTAATAAAATTTTTTTTAAAAAAGCATAAAATGAATTCAAACTAAGAGAGGCGAAGGTCTGAGCTGCAAATTACTCTGCCCCGCCGAAATCCATTCACAGCGCAGAAAATCCGGAGAAAGAAAGCAACCCTTTCTAACTTTAACTTAGACGAGCAGCTCTGCTGGCACGGAGCCAACTGAGAAAGAGATGCTCTTTTTAGTTTCTTTTTCTTTTTTCCCTCATTCTCACACAAAGTGGCAATCTTATTGGCTGTTTATGGGTTTTGGTTTCGGATTGTGTTGCCTCGACAGAAACACATCTGGTTGATTAATTATTCGCTTTCTCTTGATAGAAGGCTAGAATTCTTTCGAAGAAGATATTCATTTTTTGGAAGAGTGTTATCGCGTGAGGTGGGCGAGGAGGGAAGTGTGTAAGTGGAGCTGTTTTTTTTTAGTCAGCAGAATCGTCACGTCAACATTCACTCAACTTTCTGTTTGTAAAACTAATAGTAAATATCATATGCTGGTTATTTAATTTGTTTGTAAAGCAGGAAATTTCATATCTGGCTTTGGAATTAAAAAATTTGGCCTACGGAAATGTAAAGTAGCTTTTTAAAAATGCATTCTCCCGATAAATATTATCTTGCAACCCTCCTCGTTCCTGAGCTTACGAGCCACCACTGTATCTATGGTTACTGAAGAAGAATTGAGGGCCATGATGGCCTCTTGGCAGAGTATCGGCTCCGCAACCAAAGGATTGCGAATTCGAAACCCGATTCCACGGAAGAGCCGAATTGTATGCGTTAATCATGTTGAGGGACAAACATCCTCAGGCTGGTGGGGAGCGGAAGTTTGAAAAAGGGACGGTTCAATTGTCGACCTATTCATCTGACCACGGTTGAAAATTACGAGGCCCCGTCCTAAAATACCCGTCGTGCAGCTGCAAAATGGCACTTTAGCATAACTAAATTATAAAGCTTGCAAAAATTATTAAAAATTCTGAAAGGGATTAGGAAAGTTGATTGATTAGGAAAGTTTAAATGTATTCTAAGAGAGGCATATAATGAGTGTGTTGATTATATGCAATATTTTACTCCTAAAGAATTCTGATTTCATTAAACTCAATACAAGCCTTCCTCCTTTATGGTTGCATTTCAGAAGGTAAAGAGTTATTGTTAGGCCAAGAAGCTAGAAACTATTAAATAGGTATCTACTAGTCTTTGACAATAACAGAAAAAAAACTGAAAAGCTTTTCGACTGAAACATTCTGATTTATACCTGTCAATTTCTATACTTTAGGTTCCCGTACTTATACGGTTGAACGAAAACTCTTTGTTTACATATCAGAATGGTCCTGTTAATCATACTGTTACAAAGCTATAAAGTAGTTTCCCTGAGATCCTAATCTTGGCGACTTGGTGATAAATTTGGCGACCTTGGCGACAAAAAGAATTTTCTAGAAGGACCTCGAACTTTCAACCTATTTCTACTGGCTTCATGAACTTTTTAGAGATTACGTCACTTCCTGCGTAATGAAGTCACTTCCTGTTGAAAAAGTATAAAAGCAAACTCTCAAGCCAAGAAGTGAGTTGGATTTTGATCAGCAAGCAAGTTGATGAGCTAACAAGAAGACTTTGAGCGCTGTGTTGAGATTTAATGGTAATCTCTATTATGAATTTTTACAAATGCTGTTTTAATACTTGTGCTATGTTTCTTATCTTAGAATATTTGTAAAATAAAGAGCTTTATTTTTTTAATCCTGCTTATTGGACTGCATTCACGCACACATACAAGACTATTTTGTCACAATACTGAGTATTCAAATGATAACAAAGAAAATGTAAAGGCACCGATTCCCTCAGAATTTCAATCTCTCACCCACCAAAAGGCTGGCTGAAAAGATTGTTAAGTATCCAAAGAATGTAAGTAACTTTGAGAAATGATGTAATGAAAAATAATTTAATTTTTGATTCATTCAAAAAAGTAAATCTTTTTTGTTTCATAAATGAAATTGTTAAAAATGTTTGCGTATATGTATCGCTTTAATATAAATTTATTTGAAATTAAGTTGTTTTTTTAATACACTGAAGTTTTGCGAATTTTTAAAAAGGGGTGAAGTCACTCCTGGATATAACGCAAGTACAGTGGAAATATCTTTATTGGAGACGTGGCTTATTTTCAGATAGCCAATTTGTTTTGCATTCCTCTTTCTTAGATAGTAAAATTAAAAGCTTTTAAAAATTATTTTTCATTCATATTGTTCTGTCTTATTCTATTCAGAAAACGTAAACGTTTTTTTTGGCAGCGATTAATTTAAAAAAAAGGTTTTGCTATGTTTGGTGGTTAAAGTTATTTGTTATTTTAATTTCTTGTTTATGAAGTATAATAAAAAGAGAAATGATAGTTAAAACGATTCGACCTCGAGATTTTGATGATCTCCACGCTGTATACGTCCCCCGGGACCATAAAATACATTTTTTGGTATTATGCCTGTCTGCCTATAGACATGATAGCTAGGAAACGGAACAATCTAGATGATAAAATTTGGCATGTGACTTTTAAACGAAAATTGTACATGTATGTGAAATTTTAAACCTGAGAAAAACCTGAAAAAAAACCTGAGAAGCATAATTAATCTCTCATAATTCGTAATTAATTTATTCAAAATGCAAAATTTCTTTCCCAAACAAATTCCCATTGCTTCAGGTATATGTAAGTCAAATTTCTGTCCATTCTTACCAATGGATCTGAATTTTCAGGGTTTTAAAAATCGCAATTTTAATTATAATGAAAGAGAAGAAAATTACGGGCGGATATTTAAAAATTATTCTTCAACTGTTAGATTGTCTTCTCTAGTTCAGGGGTGGCGAACCTTTATGTATCAACGTGCCATTTTTTCTAAAAACAGTTTAATGAGGTCATAGACGTGCCGTCAAATAATTTTGGGGTCTATTCTGGTACCCCCGGTTGGGTTGGGAGATGTCACTTTTCCCGTTATTAACGTG
>BGPR01031634.1:0-17935 GCA_013235015.1 Araneus ventricosus | reverse complement strand
TCTAGTACATATTCTAGAATCTAGATAATGACATATAAAATCTGCATGCCAACTTTGAAAAGTGTATCACAAAATGTGTTTGAGAAATCATGTCACAGGTATGGGAATTTTGTGAAATTTTCGGTTCTGAGGAAAACGCGTATAAAGTGCAAAAACACATTTTTTGATGAAAACTGTAAGCAGTAATTTACTTAAAATTCACCACATTTATACATTGCACTCTCTAGAGAATGAACTAGAATCTAACGAAAAGTTTCAAAAATAAATTTTTTATACGTTTCTGAAATGTATGATACAGAATTTTCCTAAAATTTGCGCAACTATCAACACAATAACAATCTATATGGTGCATTTGGGATTATTCTAGTACACATTCTAGAATCTAGATAATGGCATATAAAATCTGCATGCCAACTTTGAAAAGCGTATCACAAAATGTGTTTGAGAAATCATATCACAGGTATGGGAATTTTATGAAATTTTCGGTTCTGAGAAAAACACGTTTAAAGTCCAAAAACACATTTTCTGATGAAAACTGTACGCAGTAATTTACTTAAAATTCACCACATTTATACATTGCACTCTCTTTCTTCACCTCTTGGGTGATTTTGCAAACATGAAAAAAAGTTGCCAATACAGATTTTGGCATTACATCTAAGTTATTTGTCTTTCTTCTTATGGCTATTCCATAATAATTTTGAAGTTAACAATAAAATTGTATGTCAGCTTTTTCTACCTTCCCAGACATTTGTGTTTATTTTTTAATTTTCTGCATCTAGACCTCTCTTCCGGAAACATTAAAAAATAATTAAAAATGCGTAAATAATTTTAATAAACAATACATTAAAGAGAACATTAATTATATGGTTAAAAATGATGAAAATTGTTTCCCAATCGTTCTATTTCCTTTTTCATTTTCATCTCTGGAGGATTCCAAAAAAGATTCTAGTTTTCTTTCTGGGTGCCGTAAAAATAAAATAAAAACAGTTTTGAAAACCGCAAAATATAAATTTTCAGATAAAACAATAAAAAATATTTGTGAACTTTAGCTGAAAATCAATTTCCAATGAAGTCGGATACCTTAACGTAATTATTTATTTTTAACATTCAAATATTTATAGCTAACTGACGCTAACTTTTGAATAGAGTAAACAAAAAAAGTTATCAAATTTTATGAGGCAAATATTCGGATAAACTAATTCCTTATTTAACTACTGAATAATTAATTAAAAAATGAAAACGAAAATAACCATATAAAGGAATAACTCTTCTCCAGTTTCCTAGTTTAATTTGAAGTCTAATGGTTTGCAAATGAACAAATTTTTTATTTTTATACGACAAATTTTATAAAAAAAGTGTTCTCTTATACTCAAATGGAGTTTTGAAAATGAAATTAGAATTACTTTGAATTATTGATTGTAATTTTTCAGCTTCTCTAATCACAGAAGAATTACTTTTTCCCTCAGTAATCTTATCTGGATTGAAATTTCCAGGAAAAGATATAATTATTTTTTTCCTTTCATTTTGCCTGAAGCAAAATTATATATTCATGAATCCGCGCATGCATATTTTGTTTTATCAAAAATTTCATTATTAATTCCAAGGTAGATTCCGCAGGACATATTCGGAGAGATTTAATCAAGGCTTAAATTCTTTGTTTACTCAATTTCATATTACTGAAAGAAGCTGACTAATTGCTTTTATCTTATGAATGGATTTAGTGTCTTTTCTGTAAAAAAACGGATTACAATTTTTCCCATAAAGCGAGTTTTGCAGTTTTTATTATTATTATTCAGAGACAATGGACAAAAGTACTGCAGTTAGATAACATAAAGTAAGTAACCAAAAAAAATTATATTTCCTTTATGTTAGTGCTTATAAAATGATATCTGATGCATCAACCCTTATCATATTTTTAAATTATTTCTAAAACAGCAAGATTTTTCTTCTCAGTTCATATTAAATTTTGTAGTAATATTACCTTGCTAATTGTACTTTTTAGTAAAACTATGAATCCATTTAGTGGCTCTTAGCACAATTCCCCACTATATCCCATATTACGTTATGAAAAGTTAGCAACGTTATATAAAGTAAAATGTGGAGGTAATTAAATATAATACGACGTGGAGGAAATCCAGTGTATATTTGACTAATCAAGAAAAGAGCTTCAGTAACATATCAAGAAAGTATCTAAATCGTTGCACTGATACGAAACGTATGAAAAAATAAATAAGTCGATATTTTTATTATTACGAAACTTTTATTCATTTAACTATCATTGTATTTCGAAACCCTGTAGCTACTGAATATAAATTTTAGGAGCTGTAATGTGAGTTTCAGGTGAGCCGTCTCAGCACATGATACATTATGCCCCTATTTTACTGAGGCTGATGTGTCACAGCAATACTTAAAATGTGCACAGGAACACTGTAGGAGCATGAAGACGATGCCTTTTATACAGGTTTTTAGTAAGTTCTTTCTTGCAAAGGCTTTCAAATGAATTTCTTGTTGAGGTTTTCACATGAATCACATCATCACAGTGGTATCAATAGAACGGAAAGACCATCCATCTCGAAAATATGTGCTCAACTTGCATTGAAAATTTTTATTACGAATGACAATGACTTTCAATATTTGTTACAGTTATTCAAGATTGCATCACTTGATGCCTAACTGTTGAGAGTGCCAAAGGAGAGAAAAGATAGTTCTCCAAACGAATAGTTCTACGAATAATCTACTTATATTCGCCAAGAAATAAATTTTAAATACGCAGTTTCATTATATGAATTTGCATAAAATTTGTCCAGGATGTGTTGATACTAGGTGTAACAGTATATAAGTTGCCTAATTTGAGGAAAATTACACTTCGAATAATGATAATGGAAATTCTTTTGTAAATAAACGCCTTTAATGCAAAGAAAATAGATTTTCAGTATTTTTTCAGGAGAATTAATCTCTCGGATGACAAGTTCGTAATTTTATTTCGGTTATATTTATTTTTTATTCAAACTATTATGATAATCTGTATCAAAAGTATTTTTTAATGCCACCATTGAAGTTTTACATGATTGTATCACTTTTAACACATAAATATGTTAAAAGATCTATATTTCTTTATAAAAATGTAAGAAACTTAGAAAAAATTGCTTCTCTTTCCATTACTGGCTTTCTATTCTGCTTAGAATTCTTTACAGTTGCTTTTTGTTCGATTATGATTACCATTTCTTACAGTTATATTGGGAACACAATTTTTATTCACCGGATAGGAACGTAATCGAATTAGATAAGCATCGGAATAATGAAATATAATCTTCTTTGCTGATTGATTTCCTGATAACCAGTGGCGCAAAGTGACCGAGTATGGATTTGGCGCTGTAAACCCAATCAACCAATCCTGATACCCTTTTAGAGGAAATGTACGAGTGCAGCTATATGCTTTTTCTAGAATATTCAATTGCGTTGGGATGTGCTGAAACTTTTCATCTTAAATGGAAATATCTTTTGTGATGTGCCTCATAGCAAAATAAGAACATTTGAATTAAAATATAAATTAATAATTAATGGAAATATAAATTAATATAGTATGTATCATCCTTAAAATATGCTGTTGCGAAATAAGATGCAATATTTTCAATCTGAAATCTGTGTGCTTCAAAATAGAAGCACTTATTTAAAATATGATTGAGATATAGCATTGATTAATGAAATTTATCCTTTATCTTACGGATAGCAAAAGTGCCATACAAAGATTTTTCTCCTTTTAGTACAATCCGGTACAACTGTGGTATAACTTTATCATTAATTATTCAGCCGTCTCGTGTAGCGTGGTCTTTAATTACTCAGAAGACAGAGAACTCCATGTCTCACGATATCACCTATATGAAAAGAAACAAATTCTGTGATTTTATTTTAACTCAAAATACACTGCTTGTAAAATCAACTGACAATTTATTACTCAAACAACATCAATTGAAAAACACTACTTCAAGAAAGGAGAAACTGATTGAATTTAAAAGAACAGTGGAAAACAAGGAAAGTTAAACGTAGAATCATGAACTGATAAAAAAAGAGTTGAATATGATGCTATAATTTTTATAATCGGCAAAGTCTTCGAATTAATTACAAATTAAATAATATTATATATGTACAATAAATTACAATTAAATATAAAGCTGTGTCATCTTCTGACGAAATTCACTCACAGGTGTAATGATATTGTAGGATTAAAATAAATGATGATCATATAGACGGTCGAAATGGTAAGAAATGTCATAATGCCAATGGCTTAAATATGGATAAACCAATTTCACCTTTCACTTTCAAGATCCTCTGTTTAAAAGGGTATTAAAGTTTCCGTGTAGCCCGTAATACAAATGTCTATCGTTCTACGGAGTTAGCAGTGATAAACGTACGCTCTAATAAATCCATTTATAAAACTTTATTTATATGCCTAGCTCTCACGAAACCTTCTTTATATTAGATGATTTGGCGGACATTTTATAACGCAGGAAATCAATCAAAATGGTTGACGGAAGATGATTAACTCTGTAATACCGAGGCGACTTTTTTCTTCTAATTCCTTTAAAACCGGGACTTTTTGGGAGGAAACGACATGAATTGGACTCTCCCAACCTGGGTGGTCATTTTCCCCACCACCACTCCCTGCAATAATCTTCCCTTAAAGCGCACGGAAATGGGCTGTGGTTGGCAGGGATAATTGGACCCCCTATCGCGCTTATCTCCTAAGCGATCTCAGAACCTCACCTCACCTCAAAAGAAGCCAACCGCCACTGACTGGCCTTCGTCGCTGTTAAGGGGAACTTTTAGACCGCCCGGGACCGCCTCGCTCGGTATGAGAGGATTAAAAAGTAAGAAGATGGTACACTTCGATAAAAATTCCTTTAAAAAAATCATGCAATATAAAAGATAATTAACAAGCTGAAGCAAAAACAAACTCAATATTCGAAATATTAAAGCAGCTTTAAAAGTTAAAATTATCTTGCAATAATTAATTAATAAACGCAAATAAAAATGTAATAGCCGTTTTTCACATTGGTTTCACTCGCTCGAAAACCGTAAGTCTTTGCCTAAATATAATGAATCTGAACGAGAGAGACAATAATTTACATTCGACAAATATTGTTTCAATTAATTTTTTTAAACATTGAGAACATTGTACGAAATTTTGCTACAATTCTCATTCAAAAGCAAAGAATTATAAGCACGAAAAGGAAGAAATGCAATATGAATGAAATACATGATTAAATAATATTAATGAATAATATAGATATTATAAAGTTTTCAACTATTCTTTGTAAATACTCACGCATAACTCGAAGTTTGCTTTATAATATTAAGAAGCAGTGAGGTAGATGAATATACGAAATTTACTCAATTGAAGTGTTTTTTTAAACTTAATTCCAATTCAAAGAATACATATTTGAACGTTTCCTTCCATCAAATTCCAATTAAAATGTCTCCTAAACTAAATAAAAATTATTTCTAGTACAAATGCAAGTAACGAATAATTCATAAAATATATTGCAATCGTGATCAGACAAAGAATTTATAAACAATAGCAGCACTGACATATTTTGTTGGAACTGAGCTTTATTAGGAGAGTGTATGAGAGTTTACAAATATGTCAACAAAAGATTTCATCTAGACCATCTTTTATAATTGAAATTCCTTTGTCGAGGAAATACTGACCATGTTCCAATTGCTTGTTGATTTGAAATAACCCGAATAATTGCTTTGTATGTCGATTCATTCAGCTTGACCGAAATGCTCTTTAATATCCTTGGATACTAAAATATTAATTACAGTGCCAAAGAATCAAATCTTGTATGAATGGCATATTTCTCTTGAGTGTAATTAGGCACAAATAATCTAATAGATAAAGACAGAAATAGTTGCCTGTTCACTGCGCTGAGATTTAATGTTCATGCTGGCAATGGAGTCTTCATTATTGATAATTTGATAATGTAGGCATAAATTTTGTCAGGGAACAACTAAGGAGATATGTTAAACTGTTTTGAAATGGAGAACATTCTTTGAAATTATAAGAGAATAAGTTAGAGGAGATTTAAGTAATTATGGATAATTATTGCCCACACATCTGTAAAACAAATTTAGAAAAAATATACTTCACGGAATGCTTTTATTGTTGAAATAAACAATTGATATCTTTTTATTGCTTTTAGGAACAACTAGATAATTTTTATTAATTCTAGTAATGCTATTTTGGCACTGATATCGCGATTTTGAATAAAGGTCAGCTGATGGGACATCTGCTCTTTCTCCAAACATTGTAAAGCTGGAAAAAATTAAATCGCAAGGTTTTATATATAAAAAATGCTTGAAAATTAATATGGAATTGTGAAAATTTTAATCTAATAAAATTAGCAAACACAAAGTATTTCTTTTTCCTCTTCTAAATTGTGTTACAGAAATCGGGTTTTTTTGTATCGGTTCTTTCCAATAAATTGTATTATAGAAATTGTTTTGTTGTTGTTTCTCTTCTTTTTCAAAATTGTTTTTTTTTTATTTTTTTCCACTAGATAAATTTTGTTAACTCCACGAATGCTATTTTGGCGCTGATCTCGTGATTTTGAATCAAGGCCAGCTGATGGGTCTTCTTTTCAGCTAGAACCCTCTTTTCCAAACATTGTAAAGCTGAACAATTTATTTCGCGAGGTTTTATATATAAAAAATGCTTACAAATTAATATGGAATTGTACAAATTTTAATCTAATAAAATTAGTAAATTCAAGGTAAATAAAATGCATACATTATTGTCATGGCACTCCTCACTGGAATTTCTGTGGTGTCTTACTGCGGCTGTACTAAGAATTCCCAACTGATAACCAAATGTAAGAATGTATTTCATAAAGTTTTGTATTAAAGCAAAACGAGAGAAAAATAATAAGGGGCCAATCAGAAACCTTCATCAAGTTCTATGAAAGATATTAGCTATTAAATATTAGGTTATAAAGACAGAATTAATGACTTTGAATTCCGATAATGCATATGTCCTTTCGGAATTCAAAAACTAGATGATATTTCCGTAAAGAATCAAGAAATTTGAAGAATATCGAACTATCTTCTAATAAATAGTATACAGAATCATTAAAAATTATATGAAGAATTAAGTTGAGTGAGCTGATAAAAATAGATAAATCTAACATGAACAGGCGGCAGTGCACACCAAATCAAATCAGTTTCGTAAAAGTTTGACGGGCGAGAGGTGCAAAGTAAGGGCAACATAATGTTGAACATGATGATGCAAGTGAACACCTAACCCCAAAAATAAGATAGAAGTAATAAATTCCCTAGTAGTAATTATGATATCATAATCTATATATTATTGACGATATTTATTATAAGACGTTCTCAATGGCACGACCACTAAATTCAGTGTTCGAAATGAAGAACTCATTCGAACACACCAGGTTCCTGGTGCATTTTGGCAGTAGCGACTTCAATTCCAGCAACCACTGCCTCTGCAGACTCTCCAGGATATCCATACACGAGAATCTTCAGTTAATTCACGAGAAGAATTAAAAGATAGGAATTCATTACTTGTGTCATTTTTCTGCTTTCGCTCGCCTAATCACGTTCAAAGTTACGTAATCCTTACCATCTGTTGTTTTCATCTGCCACAATGTTACGAAATCTGCCCAGTATGGTGCATACTGCCACATCTTCATGCTCCACACATCATTTTAAACCTTTGTGGGAAGGGATGGGTATCGACGTATCGAGTACGACAGGTCGTTTTTCCCATCTTCTGCTTCAAATTTCCATCTAACTTTCTTAGTTTATTACTTTAATAACGAACCATAATAAAGAGAAAAGGCGAAAAAAATGACAGATAAAAAAGAAAATGAAAACATTATACTTTGCATATATAGAATAAGCTAACATCTCCCAAGTATGGGCATTTCCAATTTTTCGTCGATCGTGACATGGTCACCAATTGTGTAAAAGTTCTGGTAGATTTCATTGATAGAGTTGAAAAATCCTCTCACTATACCTAAATAATCAGTTTTTCTGTGTGTGTCCTTCCTAGGAGGCACTTAATCCCCTGTATATGTAAAGAGATGAACATTCTTTCATATGTAAAATATACTTATTAGTTCCAGTCTCCTACCTTTTTCAATAGTCATTTACAGCTTCTAAATTTAAAAAAAACGGTATTAATGCAATGAGCAGAAATATCTATTAGTTTTCTCTCATGTTAATATTTATAAAAAATAACTATTTTATCATGCGATTTTTTGATCGTGTCCATTTTGCATCCTCTTTAATGATAAATAGTATTTGATAGTTGGCTGATATTCCGTATTAGTGAGGGTTACCGAATTTGGGCAAGCACGTAGATTGTACCAGGATCATAATTTCAATTCAATTAAATATTTCTGCCATAAAATATCCAAATTATGTTACAACGATGTAAATGTGTTTAGTGGAATCATTTTTAAGAGCATGATTACAGTCAGAGAGCAAATTTTAGATTCATTATTTTAACAAAAGTCAAAAGGCCCTTACGTTGTGTTAAAGTAAGTAGGAAAATATGTTACAATATCCTCAGATAGGAAGTTTGTTGAGCTACAATTTAATGTAATAGTTTTATAATAGTGTAAAGTGAAGGTTAGGGCATGATAATTGTTGCTATCCAAAAGGACCACAAAAAATTTCCTAACTTGAACTGTTTAAATCACTCGGGTTATTATATTGCACTACAGGAATAGATCAGAAATCAGTTATCACCGCTAACAGTCCTCATAAATTCGAAGTGGAACAAGCCAAAGAAAAGAAAACAACTACAGAACACTAAAACCATCAAATGTTGTTTCAAAAAGGAAAAAAACTAATGATACGTTTCATCTGTGGGGAAATGAAGGAAGAAGAAATGATACATCCGTTGTGTGCTGGTGAGAATTTGAGAATCAAAAATTATTTTTGCTTTAATTGTGCTTAAAGAAATTGGTGATCCAACTTGGGAAACCAGTTTCCTTAATTCAACCGATGACACAATTTCCTATTCTAAAGTTTATTTCATAAGAAGTTATTTACTAATTATTTCCCTGCTTCATTAAAATCACTTCTCTGCTTCTATTCTACACTAAAAAATGTCCAGGTGGACCAAGTTCGGCAACTTTCCCCCATATTGTATGATTCCTAATGAAGGATTTAAGTGTCTAGAAATGACTGACACATGTTAGTGAGGATGGTGAACGATGAAATTCTAAAGTTTATTTCATAAGATGTTAATTACATTTTTCTGAAGATAAATAAACTGCAAAAAGATTCTACTAATCACTTTTCTGCTTCATTAAAATCACTTCTATTCTACATTAAAAAAATTCCAAGTTTAGAAAATTCGACAACTTTCCCCCATGTAGTATGTTCCCTAATGAAGGATTTAAGAGTCTAGAAATGTCTGACACATGTTGGTGAAGGGGGTTAATGATTATTATTAGATGATAAACGATGGTATTCTAAAGTTTATTTCATAAAAGGTTAATTACATTTTTCTGAAGATAAATAAACTGCAAAAAGATTCCACTAATCACTTTTCTACTTCATTAAAATTAGTTTTATTCTTCATTAAAAAAATGCCAGGTGGACGAAGTTCGACAACTTTCCCCCATATTGTATGATCCCTAATGAAGGATTTAAGTGTCTAGAAATGACTGACACATGTTAGTGAGGATGGTGAACGATGAAATTCTAAAGTTTATTTCATAAGATGTTAATTACATTTTTCTGAAGATAAATAAGCTGCAAAATAATTCTCCTAATTATTTCTTTGCTTCATTAAAATTACTTATCTACTTCTATTCTGCATTAAAAAATTTCCATGTGTGCCAAGTTCGGCAACTTTCACCCATATAGTATGATCCCTAATGAACGATTTAAGTGGCTAGAAGTGTCTGACACATGTTGGTGAAGATGGTAAAAGATTATTACTAGATGTTAAACGATGGTATTCTAAATTTTGTTTCATAAAAAGTTAATTACATTTTTCTGAAGATAAATAAACTGCAAAAAGATTCTACTAATCACTTTTCTGCTTCATTAAAATTACTTCTATTCTACATTTAAAAAATGCCAGGTGGACGAAGTTCGATAACTTTCCCACCTTATATAGAATAATCACCAAAGGATCGATTTAAGTGGCTAGAAGTGTCTGACACATCTCAGTGAAGATAGTAAGCGATTATTATTAGATGGTAAACGATGGTATTCTAAAGTTTATTTCATAAAAATTTAATTACATTTTTCTGAAGATAAATAAATTGCACAATAATTCTCCTAATTATTTCTCTGCTTCATTAAAATTACTTCTTTACTTCTATTCTACATTAAAAAATTTCCATGCGGACAAATTTCGGAAACTTTCCCCCATATTGTATGATCCCTAATGAAGGATTTAAGTGTCTACAAATGACTGACACATGTTAGCGAAGATGTTAAAAGATTATTATTAGATGATAAACTATGGTATTCTAAAGTTTATTTCATATGAAGTTAATTGCATTTCTCTGAAGATAAATAAACTGCAAAAAAGATTCTACTAATTACTTCTCTACTTCATTAAAATTACTCATAAACTTCTATTCTGCATTAAAAAAATGTCCAGGTGGACAAAGTTCGACAACTTTCCTGTTACTATTAGTCAGCAAGAATAAATGTTAATGAAGATGATAAACGATGTTAACGGCTCTCTATTTCGGAAATTAAATCGCAATGGCGTTGGAAAGAAGACATGAAACTTAATAGTTGTAGAGTGTCGCCACTAAGGGATAGTGAAAATTATTTCCTGAATGTCGTTTTGTATTAGCATCTTCACACATAGATCTAAAGAGCAGCTTCTGGCGTTCCCATTTCCTTCGATGGGATTTATGAATGGAGCAGAGTAAGCCGTTTGTTGTTGTGTTAGCAGGAATCGGATTTTCTCATGGCTGAAGTGGAATCTGTGGCACGCAGATGCGTGAAGATTGAATGGAAATGGCGCATAAAAGCCTGTTACTCTCAAAATGGGTGTGAAATGTACAGATTCCTTGTAATGGGAATGTAAAGGATTTCAACTGCGTAAAAGGGGAGATTGATTTCTACTGATAATGTGTTAGATATAACGGATGGAATGTTAATTGTTCACTTTAAAAACCCATCTCGATGTCAAACACAATTCAAAAGTTATTTATGATTTATTGAAGAAATAGAAGTGAATGTAGCATTTGTCATTACTAATCTTAATTCCCGAATTAATTTAATGCATAAATTTTAATAAGTTTATATTAAATTACGTTTAAAATATCAATATTAAGTTAACTATGAATTAAGATGTAATTCGGAGGAAACAATTTAGGAAGGAGGTATTTGTTTTTAGAAAAAATATAAAATTTGGTAGAAATCCATTTTTAAAAACTTCTTATGAATACTAAATAAAGAATTTTAATAATAAATTTGTAGAATTCAAGAATAAATAGTAAAGAATTTTAATATATACTAAAATATCAAAAAAATAAAAATTCTTTTCTAACTTCATGTATTACTTCAAAAATAAATCAAGGGAAATTTCAAAATGACGGTATTTTGACTTCAAAATCAGACTAACTGATGGTATAAGCTTGATGAAAACTGTTTAGGAGTTTCATAATACCTATTGATTTCATAGACAGTCAAAAAAGAAACAATTGAATGCATTCGGTATAGCCACGAAATTGCAAATGCAACTGTCCTCAAATGAGGTTGCGGGTCGTTAATGGGTTAATCAAACATTCTGAAATTATTTATAATATTCTATTTAAAACATGGAATCAAATCTTAATATAAATATAGGTCATTGTTTGTATGTGGATATGTATGTGGATACGGGGATATGTGTGTGACTATGTTCCACATCTCCTCCTAAAACACTTCACCGATTTCAACCAAACTTTGCACACTTGCTATTCAAGACCAGAGGAAGATACCTGTCAACTTTTCAAAGCACAAATGCTAATTAAACAGTCATTTAATTAGAAATTAACCGCAATCCTTTTTCCGCTGTAAGTTCGAAGCAAATTATCCCCAAAACAATATTTTTATACCATCTTAAATTTCAAACTTTCACCTTTTCAATGATGCCAATTTTTTATCTGTGAAAGTTTTTCTTCAATTTTTATTAATTTTAAAAAATTTAATAAATAATTGATTAAATGCAGACGATTTTGAAATAACGCAAATTTATAGCTACTCCGTTTCTAGACAACGGTTAGACTCTGAACAAATTTAACTTTTTTATGAAATTTTTGCTTATTCTTAAAAATATATTTTATATAAGAAGAGAAAGATCACCTTCAACTTTTAAAAGCCCCAAAGCTAATTAAAAGTTCAGTTAATTGGAAATTAAGCAACACTTTGGTATTTTCCGTGATATTTTTCGAAAAAAGTATTATCTCACAAAAACTATTTTAATTCCATATTAAAAGTTTAAGAATCCTCTTTTCCAACTGATATTCTCATTTTAATTAAAAACATTACAGACGATAAAAGAATTTTGGATAATATCATTTTCTATACAAAAGTAGTTTTTACATCAAAAATATTAAGCATGAAAGTATTTTAATCCCGAGCAACGCCGGGCATAACAGCTAGTACTTTATAAATCATAATCATTATATTACTATATAAACTCTCGAAATAAGGCAAACATAGGTAAACGGAAAATTATCGTTTTTACTAATTTTACAAATGAAGTTGAAACGTCTTTAGAGTTATTAATGATAACATGTTTTCTGTCAAGTTTTCATGGAACGGTTATGTAATCATTATTTACTTGGAAAAAGAATAATTGTTTAATTATTGAAAAGGAAGTCACGAGCTTGTTATGACATGATACTTATTGATACTCTTAGAAATTAGAAAGAAAAATAATTAATGCAATTTATGAAGGAGAAATTGTTTAAAATTTGGAACGTCGCCAAAATAAGCCTAGATTGCGTTTTGTTCGTCATATAAGACAAATTTATACATTAGAATGAAAATCGCATTGATTTGAGGAAGAGAAAAACAGAATATATAACTATGGAAAATTTAAAACCGCTATTTCTTTGTCTTAGCTTAGTAATGAAATACGATTAAATTACCGTATGCTTTCTTTTAGAAAAATAAACAAAGATTATCTTTAATTTTTAATTTCATCTTACATAGAAAATTATTAACCTTCTCCAAACAGGATAAAACTGTTTGATCTGTTTGCTTATTTCTGAAAAGAATAAGAAGTAGATATGATATTTTTAATAGCAATTAATATATCCAAATATGTAATGCAATATATAGGTTTTAAAGAAATAAGTTAGGAATTGCTTAATTTAAACGAAATTTCTCTTCAGATGTTTTATCAATATGAAATATACAACTATGCTAATTTCTTAAACACAGTTTTGTAAACTCGAATGAAAGATGAAAGTTAAGCTTCAAATTCGAATGAAGAAACTTAAAAAGTAACAACCTTGAAAAGAGAGAGTTGAAAGAGCATTTTTTCCGTTCTCAAACTTACATAAGGATTCGAAGCAGCGGGACAGAAAGCAATTTCATTTTTTTCCTTTCAGACATGGGAAGAATGAACTTGGAGCTATAACTAGTATCTCTTTGTGTTTCTTCTTTCAACTTTTCAAGGAGATATTTTTTCAGGGTGTTCTGAAAGAAGAAAATGCAAATACCAATAGAATTTCATTGCATAACTCAAGAATTATTTCCCAGGAAATGGCACCCAAAAATACAACAAATACAAAATACAAATTTAAAAAAGTTGTAAACCACATGGTTTAAGTTCTATCAAAGTATCTCATTTTGGTTTCAATGCTTTCTTCTGAAAATGGCTGTATCTTTCAGCGTTGAAATGATACTCTGCAAATTTATTAAAATGAAGTAAATTAATATTAAGTATAAATAGTAACATAATATTAAACATAAATAAATTTTAATTCTGCACATGGAAATTATAAAGTTTCAAGGCGGGTTATTTTGTACCGATTTAAAAGAATTTTTATTCTTTGCCAAAATACACAATATTAATTTTTATTAAAATAAAAAATAGTTTTATTATAATGAAAATCTTAGTTTTTTATTATTAGAAATACCTTTAATTCAATGCAAAACAACGCAGCAAAATACTGACAGTAACTAGAAAAAAATGTACAGACGTCAACAAAAAAATGGGACACCTCTTTAACTCTGGTATTTACTATCGGGTTTTCAAAAAACTAGTGTTGATGTTAATGGCTCAAGAGGACAGGTTTATTCAGATTAGAAGACTAATTAACCGAGTTAATTAACATAGTTAATTAGCAGCTATCTCGGAATTTTATCATTACGCCTACCAATTTTCTTTCTCTGAATCGACTCCCCGTCATAAAATTAGCCTCCCCAAAATTTTTATAGAGTTTTGATTGAAATGTTGAGAGTTAAAGGGTTTTGAAAAAATGCCTTTCTCATGTTAACTGAATTATATGAACTTCTGACTATATCTCGGAAAGTATTACATATTTCTCAAAAACTTTTTCACTCACACTAAAACTCTTCATGAATCACGAGCGTCATGAAAAGTTCCTCAAAAAGTGGGCGTTGCCTGTCAACAGTGGGAATTTGCAGTTTTTGTAAGTATTTCGGAAACTATTAGAGATATGTACTTGATTCTTTTATACCGCCGCTATAACTTCTCAGTTTTGTTCTCATGTTAAAATTTTACTATGTTGCAATTCACTTTTTTCTCCAGTCATGTTTAATATTTTTTTAAATTATTATTTTTTAATTTATGAATATTTTGAACTTAATTTAAAAAAATAGTGTTATTTTAGTAACGGAAAAAAGTTTTGAGAAATATATAATACTTTCCGAGATATCGTCAGAAGTTCCTAAAATTCAGTTAACATAGGAAAGGCCGTTTCTCAAAACCCTATAACTCTCGAAATTTCAATCAAAACTATGTAAAAAGTTTTGGGGAGGCTAATTTTATGACAGGGAGTCGATTTAGCGAAAACAATTGATAGGCGAAATGGGAAAATTCAGAGACAGCTGTTAATTAACTCAGTTAATCAGTTTTTTTATCTAAACAAACCTGCCCTCTTGAGCCATTAACATCGACACTAGTTTTGTGAAGAACTTATAATAAATACCACAGTTACAGAAGTGTCCCATTTCTTTTGTTGATGACTGTACAAACACAAGTAATATTTCAAAAGCAGACCACCGTGAACTAGAAACATCTGAAATTTATTTCGATTAATAAAAGGCAAACGAATGCTTTCTTTGAACACGGGTCGTTACAGTAACCTAATTACTCTTATTCCATTACTTAATTCTGCTTCAACCATCCATCCTCTACCTCGCAATTCCCTGAAAGGAACCGGTGGAATTAACCTTTCCTTTCATCGCACCAGCTTCGGTGTCACTCTGACCGACACCCATCAATGAAAAATCGCTCTTTTCTCTAGATGAAGACCGCACCTAGATTCGTTTTCCCCTTTCGCAACTGCCTAATTAATTGTTTAAACCCTTTTTCTTTGGCGTGGAGGAATCCTTGACAACTGTAACATTTATACATTTCTCCCGCGCTCGGTTATGAATGTACCTCATTTGAAAAATATGACCCGTTCTCGGTAGTATGTTTCAGTGGTTTCGAACAAAGGTAATCATTCTGCGGATTAGGAAGTTGTCAAAATAGAGGAAGGGACAGGGTAACCTCTGTGTCTACAGCTAAGCAGTTGTTGATTGATACGAGGAAACGTGACTGTTCCAGCTTGTGCTCTTAATTTGGAATGATATTTCGCCATATTTGTCCACACAGAGTTTAGTTCAGCTGAACATGCATTATTTTTTGCAGAAAGATTACTTGTCATTATATGCATTTAAAAAAAGAACCTAAGCAGAAAAAGTCTTGAGGACATGTGACAATTTCTGATTATATTTTTCGTTTAAATGATCTTTCGTCATATTTGTCCACACAGAGTTTAGTTCGGTTTAGCATGTATTTTTTTTACAGAATGAATACTTGTCATTATATGCATTTAAAAAAAGAACCTAATCAGAAACAATCATGAGGACATGTGACAGTTTATGCTTTGGTTGGTTTTTTTCAATGATCTTTCGCCATATTTGTCCAAAGAGTTTAGTTCAGCTTAACATGCTTTCTTTTCACAGAATGATTACTTATCATTATTTGAAAAAAAGAACCTAAGCAGAAACAGTCATCTGGACATGTGACAGTTTCTACTTACGTTGTTTTTTTTTATGATCTTTCGCCATATTTGTTCACACAGAGTTTAGTTCAGCTTAACATGTATTTTTTTTACAGAATGATTACTTATCATTATATGCATTTAAAAAAGAACTTAAGGAGAAACAGTCATAGACATGCGACAATTTCTGCTTACATTCTTTGCTTAAATGATCTTTCGTCATATTTGTCCACACATAGTTTAATTCAGCTTAAAATGCATTTTTATAGAATGATTACTTATCATTACATGCATTTAAAAAAAGAACCTAAGCAAAAACAGTCATCAGGACACGTGACAGTTTCTGCTTATGTTGTTTTTTTAAATGATATTTTTGACATATTTGTCCGAACAGAGTTTAATTCAGCTTAATGTACTTATTTTGCAGAATGATTACTCATCATTCTGTTCACTTAAAAAAACTAACTAAGCAGCAATAGTCGTCAGAACAAGTGACCGTTTCAGCGAGGTCCTTTCCTAACTGATCATTCACCAGTTTTGTCCACTTAAAGTTTAATTAAATAAACATGCTTCTTTTACAGAATGATAACTCATCGCCATATATAATTGCACTATTATTATAAACCGTAAGTAAATATTTTGACTATTATGCTAGATATTCAAAATTTTTCATCACTTCAAGAAATTTCGTATTTTGGTCAAAATAATCAATGTTTCTTAGAAATATTTTTATCAAAAACAAAATAATGGCATTTTTCCCAAGTCATTCCATGCATACTTGTTTGTAATGGATAAGCTAAATTTAATTATAAAATCGTCATATTTTCTTTTTTATATGTCCTATGTATAATAAAATTCGATAAAATAGACAACAACTTAACATTAAGTCAATAAAAAACTAATTTGAATTTTAAAATTATTTTTCGGGCGTCAACTGTCTCTTGTCCTAATCTATAATTGTGCCAAACTTGATACCGGTACGTCTAACGTTCAGGGCGTGCATAGAGCCATACCATAATAGTAGAATACCATACCATAATAGTAGAAGCAACCATACATACAATACTCAAAAAAGTATCTTTCTAAAATTATACATATAAGTATCACTTACATAAACACGGCTTTACATTTAATGAAAAATAATTATTTCTTGAACATAATGTGAGAAACAAGGTATTGGAGGTAATTTCGTACACTATTTTGAACAATTTCTCGTTGGTTGCTCAAAATATTTTTGATACTACGCGTAGATCATATCATGTATTGCATTTTTGATCAAATATTCATAACCTAAGCCAGGAGTTCAAATATAATGTGATAACTACAGCTATAAATTTGAAAAAAACCGAAATATTGAAAGCATGCTTCAGTTCACATTCTGATTAAGTGAAAACACATCGGACAATTCACTTTGAGAAGGAAATCTTCAAGCCTAATGAAAAATATATTCTTTTTCGACAGGAAGAAAATGAAATGTAGAAGTGTAGAAATGAAAGAATGAAAGAATTATTCCCTTTTCAAATCAGTATAAGCCTGCGAAAGAGAGGGAGTGATCCATTCTTTTCTCCCTCCCAGACGAGGGAAGAATGAACGTGATATGATAACGCATATCTGCGTTGTTTCTCTTCTTTGAACTTTTCCCCGAAATATTTCCCAGCGGCACTGAAAAGAAAAGACCACAGAAAGGAAATGAATTATTCCCT
>BGPR01031633.1:0-17935 GCA_013235015.1 Araneus ventricosus | reverse complement strand
TCATTGCTTCGTTTCGGTTACGTATTGCTCTGTAATTAAACATAATTGAGTATGCTTTCTTCTAATATTCCCAAATTGATGAAAGATAAATGTTCATCCAAATTCCGGAAGTTACTTTACAGTTAAGTTATCGAGATAAATTATAGAACTATTGCATGTCAGTTTCGTAACAAAAAAATAAAAGACATCTGTTGCTTTACTGTAATTAAACGAAAAGTTGAATTATGCTTTCTACCACTATTCCCAACTTGCTGAAAGGCTAGCTCATTCATCCAAATTCCGGAAGTTACTTTCATATACCGATATATTATTCTTTATATCAGAATTTAATTTATTGGTGTTTAAATTTTGGTCTATACTTCTGAGATGGAATTATATAACATACTTCACCATTTACAAAAAGTAGGAAATACATACGGGGTTGAATAATTAACTAGGTACAGGCGTTATGCGACATTGCCTGTAATTGAATTATTCAAGTGGAGGGGAAAACAAGGAGTAATTTTTCGTTCGCTATGATTCATTTTAACAATAAAAAATACTAAAAATACTCGAAATACACTCTTTAATTACAGAAATAAACAACAGTAAAAGTAATTCGTACATTATAGTAAAAGAATAAAACAGTATTATTTTTTTAATTCCTCATACATTTAAAACATCTGTTGGAGGTTATTTTACAGTTCATGAAAAGTATCGAATTAAGACAAATACTGAGATAGTAAAATAACAGTTCGCTACTGAGACAGTTACAGAACAGGTCGCTTCTTGATGGTACTTGCCATCCAGAAGCGACCATTCCACTTTTTGGAAATATTATCCTCTTTTCTTTCATTTTCCTCACAAAATCATTACTTTTAGTGTAATTAAATATCCCATGTTGATTCTGAAACCTACTTTTGTCAACCTGATCAAAGCATCGTTTTTCTTCAAGATTATTGTACATTTTATACAGAAGGACAATCAAGAATTATTTCTCAAAATTAGAAAGACAAATCAAAATCCTCCTATATTCAACTTCATACAAAATGTCCTTCGCATTTGTTCGTATTACACCAACAAATATATCTTCGTCATGTAGTAATAAAATTTTGTAGGTTTGTAAATCAGTATTATCTTGGCACAAACGATTTTTGTTATTATATAGTAAAAAGTTTTAATCCCCATATTTATTCTCCAACTAAACCTTTAACCTTTCAAAACACGCTCCCATTTTTTGGAACATTAGCACACTCGCGGGGTCATTTTGACCTCAAAGTGTCAGACATTTACTTCTTATTTTATTAACTATTTCTATAAAAATAAAATATGGTCAAAGAATAAGAATATTTTTTCGTCTAAATAACATGTATTAAGCCACAAATACGATTTTTAATAAGAAAAAGGAAAGTTGAACTTGCCTCCTTTTTCCCATACCTTTTCTATATTCTTTTCTTCCCTGCTGCGCACGTTAGTATGCTGTCATAGCCATAAAGTTAAATGAATCTAAAACGCTAGCACACGCACGGGTCAATTTGACTTCAACTCCCCTAGTAAAAAGTGAGAAACCCCGTTTCACCGGCTTCTCCTGATCTTATATTTTTCCTCTAGCTCTCCCATGAAAGTACAGGAAGTAACGGGGACAAGTTTTAAGAAATTCCTAGAATTTCTTAAGAAAAGAGAAAAGGTGGGGTCAAAAAGACCCCGTGCGTGTGCTGACGGGTTAAGCTCTGCAAGTTAATTTTCGATCTTTATTTGATATCAAAATCTCATTTCAAATGGAAAAGTATTCTTTAGTGGAAACTTCAAGAGATATGTATTGATATTTGATAACATAAATTAAATAGTTCATCCTGGAATGAAATTTTTTGGCAGTATAAATTACTTTAGTTTCAAATTTAAAAAGTTTCTTAGTCTGAAGCATTAAGCAATTTTCGGAATTACTGAAAGGTGAAAAATTATTTTACATTTTAATTGATTCTTTTCAAATCATTAATGAATACTGAAGAAAAGAAGAGGAAGGAATTACGTAATCCGTGACAGCGTCTTAATTTACTTAAATCAACAATGTTTCTTCAGCGTTTCTGCCTGTAAAATGAAGACTAATAGAAGATCAAACAATACTGAATAATTGTTTTCATTTTTATGTAAGCTAACATAAGATTTAATCATTTTACGAGATTATAATTTAATTAGTTCGAAATGAATTTAAAAGTTTTTGCAAGCACAAATCTTTGTCAACATTGCTTAAAAATTCTAGAAAAATTGAAATTGTTTACAGTGGAAAATTTCCAATCTGAAATATTTGATATATTTTCTTTAAAAGATAAATTAGGAAACACTATTCAGATGTAACATTTAAATAATTAGTGTTTGCGTTAAGTGACGCAACATATATTGTACATTTCTAAAGATTAACTTTTTTCTTTAATTTTCTAACGTAATCAGAGAGGACCGAGATATTTTATGACATTTGAAGTTTAAGTAATAGCAAAAAATGGAAAAGGTCTTATGTGACGGATCTTCTTCTGTCAACTTAAAAGATTTATTATGTTTTTTTAATGAAGATTGTGTAATTGTCATGAGAAGCGATTGATACGAAATACTCTTATCTTAATTTAATTAACTTTTGTTTGTTTCATTATTTATTTTATTTCTACAAATAGAAAATGTTTTCAGTAAAGTATTAGTTCCGCTGCATCTCTGTTCTATTCAAATGAAATCTATTTTCATTCCAGAACTTTTTGCTTTAAAACTTACAGTTTGATTGAGTTTTCGATTAAAAAAGAATCAAGCACGATTTCATTTAACAAACAACTTAAGGGTGTTGGTTAGTGGAATAACTGCACCTGCCGAATATGATCATGTGACCATACTATCATCATAACCATGATCATACTACCATAGAGTGTTCCTTAAAAATCAATAGATTTTCCATACTATTGAAGTCCAGTCGATAGTATCGGGGCTTCGGAACTATCGACTGAAACAATTGTTAGTATTGATAGTATCGATAATTTTCTAGGGAAATAATATCGATAGGCAAATTTTCAGTCGATAGTTTCAAAACTATCGACTGAAACAATCGAATGGAACTATCGATAGTTTCAACGACTGTCGCTGAAACAATCGACTGACGAGAACTATTCTGATAGTTTCAAAACTATCGCTAAAACAATCGACTGGAACTATCGTAGTTTCAAAGACTATCGACTAGACAATGGGCTGGAACTGAGTGCGATAGTTTCAAAACTATCGACTGAAACAATAGACTGGATCTATCGATAGCATCGATAGTTTGTAAACTATTGACAGGAAGAACACCTATTGATAGTACCGCCGGGGAGAAAACTATCGATACTTTCGAAATTATCGATAGTTCTGGAACTATCAATACTATCGATAATTCAGTTGATATTTTGGGAAAAATATTTTTTATGCTTTTAAAAACAACTTTCAAAATTAAGTTTTTGATTTCATATTATAGTCTGAAATAAATATACTTTTATTGTGATAAGAATTTTAACTCAATTCTCTAAAATGACGAATGTAATCGAACAAAGTATGTGCATTAAATTTTGTTTCCTTAATGCAATTTTTGCTAAAATACATTTGGCTCTTACCTCCTGGCATCCCATGCAAACTCTGTAAATGTCGCTTTCCAACAATAAGAGTAACATTTCTGGGAATTGAAATTACAGGTTTGTAACAATATAGCCCCTTGGAATAAAATAGCAAGATTGCGAATGACCAGTCTGAATATTTTAATAGTTCTCTTATCACTAGGCAAAAAGAAATATTATATGTTTATTAGTTAATTACTAACTAATTGTTTAATGTATTTCAAAAACATTCGATATTTTTAACACAGTGTTTACAAGCATTATTTTTGTAAATGGCTTGATGTAAGAATTGTTACTTACAGAATATAACGGCTGATACGGTTAGTTCAGACAAAATCAAGACGTGCGAATCAAGTTTAAGACATTATCATGCTAGGGGGCTTTGAACTAGGGGTTTTATTTTTTAAAAAGAGAAGGCATTAGAGAAAACGTTGAATAAAATTAGTTTTCTCATTTTGTTTTACCTCTCATTTTATTTCTTACTGAAGGATAATTCAGGACATTCTAAATGCCACCTCACATACATTACGATAATTATTTTCTATAAATAGAAAAGGATGTCTTCCTTTTCGAAAATTAAATTATTCACGACAACGAGTAAGTGTTCTAGAATAAATCATGACGAGTTTTTATGAAAGAGAAGGATTCGTCAGAAAACGAATCTGAAAAGTTGAAAACAATCCCGAAAATTAGAATTTCCTTTATCCTCAAATGAAAGAAAGATGACGGATAAAAAAATTCTCATTTTCTGCGTATTACTGATTACAGAGTTTTTATTTTTTATAATACTATCGCAATTTTTAAAGGAAATATATTTTCTTGCATATACCAAGGAATTTCTAAATATAATAAATGACAGAAAAAAGGCTATTTTAATTTCGAGAAAAAGAAAGACAAAATGAAGAATTCCTTTTAATATATAATTCGAGGGATAAAAGCAGAAAGAGCAGCACGCAATAAAGGAAATTTCCTGTCAGAATTATAATTGCAGTAAGATGGAAAATAAGGATATATTTCTTTTCTTGGTGTTTTTTTGTTTTGTTCCCTGTAATCTAAATTGGAAGTAAAGCGAAATCATGCATATATTTTGAAAATTTAGAAACTCAATTTTTCTCGGACTTACGGTTAACTTTTAGAGAAGTAATCTACACTCAGAAAAAAAGGACTTTTTTCATAAATAAATAGCTCTATACTCTCTCTCCAAGTTTCATTTCTCATTAAGGAAAAGTAAAAAAATTATGTGCCTTCGAAATATCTTCTCATATGCTCAGAATTTATGTCTTGTGATATTTTAATATTTCATATTTGTTGAATATTTTTTTATTTTATTAATGGAAAGCATAAAAAGGCATTTTACAAGCAACAACTAAATTGTCCTTATCAGATAAAAGGATTAAATACAAAATAAAATCTAGAAGCCTCGTTGATGATACGAATAATTTTTTCATGGCATTTGTTTGATGTCATTTATTCACTTGACAGCACTGTGAGACGACAAATGACCGTTTACAAAGCTCTTCTGTAAAGCCATGTCGTGTGCCTCTTGAAAAAGGGGCAGTAGATACCAGAAGTCTGCATCTACAAAAATGCAGAATATAAAAATATACTAACCGATAGCATGTGGGTATGCTTGCAACTTTGCAAAATAAATTGGCGTATTGGAGGTTGTAAAGGCTGAGGGACATAGCTAAAATTTTATTTTGCAATATATCTTCAAAACGGAGAGTGGTGAGTGATAGGCGACCATTGATGATATGTCTAGAGGTCATATGCTTTCCTGTGAAGTGAAAATAATCGCAATCGGTCCAGTGGTTGGGGGACTATCTGATCGTTCTTCCCCATAGAGAATGTACAGTGTAGAAGTATTTGTTTGATTTCTCTCGAAGCAAATAGAGATGGTGGGAGTAGGCGACCATTGATAATGTATCTAGAGGTCATAGGCTTCCATATGACATAAAAAAGTTTTGAAATCGGTCGAGTGTTTGGGGCGGAGGACCGTTTCTTGATCTTGCCAATTTATTTTAAACATATAGATGAATCAGTTATGTATTTTTATAAAGATGTATTATTAAAAAATATAAACTATTTTAGTCATAAAATTTGTATCGTATTATTTTAAAAGCTCAGGAATTTTGCTGATTATTATAGAATCAATGAAGCAGCTTCACGGTAGTGTAAATGAACATTACATATTCAGGTTATACTTTTAGAATGTTAAATGCTGCTACAATGCTTGCTAAAGATAGAACTTTGAGAAAAAAAATTATCTTTCATTTTTTAGGTTTACAACATCACATTTCTTTGCGAAAAATATGAGATTCAAAAACTAACCTTATTTCTGTTCAAAATAAACTCAAAGATTATTTTATTGTTTTACATCAAGATGAAGCCACGGAAAAAGTAAAGCTAAATAATCCTAATTTATGAAATATATATGTTTTCCATTTTAAACTAAGAAATTCTTCCTACGCTTATAATAATAGTATTTACATTTCATATCTCATTTCGAAATTGGTCGAATTTAAAATACGTCCTTATATTTGATCCTTTAATTCGAAGAAAAGGCTATTTTTTCTAAATGACAGGAAAGAATTTTGCTTTATTTGCATAGTAAATATTTAATGGAACTTTTCTTCTTCCATCAAAGAATATTCCTGATGTTAAAATTTGTTACTGATGTCAAATAAAAAGGCGAGAATATTTACACATTAGAGCTTTCCAAATTGTTACTTTCAAATATTTGTATGCAATCCTTTGATAAAAACATGTATCGCATCTACCATTTAAACATAAGGAATTAAAAAGATTATTTTGTTTATATTATATATTGAATTTGTACAGTTATATGACAGCATTAAGCTTCGAAGACATACGAATGAATTATTTGCTTTTCAGGAATATTTTATGAAGCATTTATTTTATTATTCAAACATTCAGGAATAAGTAGCAAACATTGAGGAATTGATTTATATTTGTCTTTGATCTTACATCAAATATAATGTTTTGTTGATATTATAAAGTCGAATTTCCTACATTTTTCTCATTAAGTTTATAAATATTTCAGCTTATTCATAAAAATATACAGAAACGTACTTCATAATTTATACATATAGGTTAAATATGAATGTCATTTGAATAATTTACTTCTGGGGAGATGACAGTTTAAGTGTGATAAAATATAACTATTAAGAAATTAGTTTATGAAAAATCTATACTCATTACAATTAAAGATTCGAATATACCAAGATGATTATAAAAAAAAACTTTTGCCGATATATCATCCCCTAGCAATCATACCTTTAATATAGAGTGGAATAAAATTTTGTATTGAGGCATTATAGGATATTCACTCAGAAATGATGCTCAAAACAATAGTCCAGCTCTCACAGTGAGAAAATGTCGAAATTTCCAAATGACAAAGCCTACTGTTTTTGACGGGAATGTGATTCTCATATGAAAAAACTTAAAATGGAGTTAAAACGGTATTTTTAGGGCAAAAAACGGTGGCTCTACTCAGAGAATAAAAAAGCTTTTCTAACTATCATTTACTTTTGATTATTTTCGCTCTTTTTCCTCGCCTGTTCCAAACGCTGCCATTTTTCGCTCTCCAAGTCCATTTAAAGTGTTTTTACTGTGAGGATCACGTTTCCTTCAGAAAAAAGTAGGTGTTGTCAATCGAAAATTTCGAAATTCTTGAGTGCATACCCTATAATGCCTGAATACCAAATTTTATTTCACTCCTTACAAAGGTAGACTCGCTAGGGCGTGATATATCGGCAAGGTGTTTTATAATCACCCTGTATATCAGTACAGTTCGCTGCTAGTCAGAATACAAAGCTTTGGGACGTTGTTATACTAATGGATTTCTAGAAGATATGGCATTAAAACTGCGTAAAACTGATGCAATATTCAATTTAGAATAAGATTTTTCAGAAGATAGCAATGCTTTTGAACTGTCATATACCCTGTTTTTGTGTAATTTCAATCTACGGAATATTAAAAAAAGGATTAAAATTTGTTACCTATCCAAAAGTACTGGTCCCTTCCAAATCCTTTCCTTGCTGACCGCGACCTTTCCTTGTTGGTTAGTACATAATACTTTGTTCTTCCCAAAACAATATCATTTGGTAGATATATTTTGAAACTAGCTGTTACCCGCGGCTTCGTGCTCAAAAAATTTTAATTATTATTTTTTAATGCACAAATGTAAATGTTTTGTTGCATTTTGACAGGGGAAAGTAAAAGTTCTGACGGTTGATAATACTTAATTGGACGGCTGACAGGAGTGTACTGTACATGTATGCTGGTAAATTGTTTATCTATGCTAATACACTTTTGTATACCACGGTGTTTGCACGGATCTAGAGGTTGTGTGGGCTGGACATACGTGAACACGCCACATATAGTTGCCCATGCAAAAAATATGGTTTTTCCAAATGTACGCCTGCCACTTTCAGTGTCTGGCCCTGAGCCTGGCAAATGCTATTTTCAAAGGGATTTGTTACCTTTTGAACTGAGATGATAAATCCTTCGGTATTGTCGGGAGGCGTGGAATTAAAACACTCTCTCTTCTCCCTATATCAGTCATAACAGTAGCTTTCATGACGTTTGGACCTAGGTGTGTAATTTGCAACCGTGTGCCATTGCTCAGTCTCGGTATATCGAGGTTCCGTTTTAGTAGTAGTGGCACACCGACTTTCAATCTCGGCTTGTCGTGAGGTGCTCCTAACAAATCTAAGATGCTGAAGAGCTCCACAGGATATGATGTTCCTTGTTAATGCCCATTACCGTATCTACAGATGGATATTCTGTAATACCTCACTGTGAAAATTAAACAAAACATCGAGAGATTAATTCACTAACGTCATTGGATCACTGTGTAACCGTATTAAAAGCTGTAAAACCTACGACAACTGGAAAATGGAAGTGTAAAGTCTTCTTTGTTGTTTATGGTCAAACAAAGCAATATTTTCTTATATTATCTTTAATGCTGGTAAAAGCCCGCGCGCGAAACAGTAATTTCACTTCAATTTAATTCTATAAGAATAAAAAGTATTGTTAGAAATTACGTTAAAAATATATTTTTAAACCTTAATAACTATGAGAGAAATCATTTCATCGCAAAGGAATTAATAGCATTAAGAAGATCATTTTCTGGTTTTTAAAATGGCATAAAAATAATTGTTGTCTAATAAATATTTCAGAAGTTATTGGCAAAAAACTTCTAAGCATTAGGCTTAAAAGCGGCTAATTTTCGTTATTTATTTAAATATCTTAAGAACTAATTAACTCTGAAAGTTACAAATAGCACCTTTGACCACCTAGAAATATGCTCTAGAATGTCCTGTGCAAATTTCATGTCGCTACCGTTCACCCTTTAGGAGGAGTTCTTGTGACCGACCGACAGACAGACAGATACATGCAATTTTTGCCTTATTTTGTAGATATTTATAAACATAAGTAAAATTTTCAGAAATAAAAATAAATTAGTTGAAAGTCTAATCGTTGTCTAGCAACGGAGTAGCTATAAATTTGCGTCATTTCAAAATCGCCTGCACGTTTTTAAAAATTATTAAACTTTAAAATATTAATAAGAATTGAAGTAAAAATGTCACAGAAATAAAATTGGTATTATTGACAAGGTAAAAGTTTGAGCCTTAAGATGGTATAAAAATAATTTTTATCCGACAATTTGTTCCGAACTTACAGTGGAAAAAAGGGTCACGTGATAGTTGATTTTAAAAATAATTTATTCCACATGTTTTCGCATTCCTGAAGGATCACGTGACAGTTGAGTGAAAAATAAAATAATCTTCATCGAGATTAGCTGAGTCAATGAGCTTTGTTAATTATTTAATTGTTGTCTGTAGTTAAAAATAATTAATTTAACGTGATTTCACCTAGCCTATGTCCGTTCTTGGGTTTCAAGCTTCAATTCTGTCAATTTTCATCCAAATTGGTTTTGTAATTTGGTCGTGAAAGTGTAACAAACAGACAGACAGGCAGACACACTTTCGCATTTATTATATTATTAAGGATTAAAAGAATGGAAAAATGATTTTAATGCAAAATTTAGGACACCACAAATTGAAACTTTTTAAAAAATATTTTAGAAGGATGTAATATGAATCATTCTCTTTTGAACTTTCTTCTCAAAATTACAACTTTTTAAAAAAGAACTTCCAAACACATGAAGCGGACCTTTCAAAATACTCAAACTTCACTTAAAACAGATGTAGATTTACTTTTAAAATGTTGTTTACAATGTGGTTTTGCTATAACTTGTCCTACGGTGGAATTTCAAATATCAAAAAGGCTTTTCCACGAAGACTTTTAAGTTACGAAAGTAGCTGAATAGTTTTTGCAAAAATGTTACCTATCATAAGACTTACAACAAAAGACATCTTTCTATGCCACATTTATTTGAGGAATTCAGCTATTCTCGGAATGTTTAAAATGTCCAGCAATCAGAAATATCCTCTGTATGAGTTACGATGGTGAAGACCTTAGCGATGGAGGGATTATTTGTTCTAACAGTTTGAGTAAAGTCAGTTGGGAGAAGATTCAATATTTGTGATTTGGATATATATTGGATCTGCCTATCTTGTCTAGACGCATTAAGCAGAAATCAATATCTCTCGTGCACACCTGTTACTAGGCTTTGCATCGACTGATAGTTTTTTGGGAGTATCGATATTGATGTTCAGAGTTGTTTACTCGATATTTTCAGGCTATTTTTAGATTTTTCTCTTGCGTGGAATGCATTTTACGCCTGTCATTCATTTTAGTCTGGGAGTTGTAGAAACTTTAAATATTCTGTGAATCTGAGATATTACTTTTTTCCCTTTTTTTGTTATTTTACTACAAGATTTTAGTATTCAAGAAGATTATCTATCTAGGAAACTTTTCTTTGAAAAAGCTGACAATCAAACGATATAAATGAATTACATAATTAGTCAGAAGACGAGAAATATTTTGGGAATACAAGTTCATGAAATCGAAAAGAAAGCATTTTAAGAAATATACGTCGTTTCTCTGCTGCTAATGGTAACTGATAGTTAGTTAACAGCAAATAGTTAAAAAAACATCGTAAGAGTTATGATTTAGACATTCAATAAATGAAATAAATTATGATTAGACACTCAATAAATAAAGTTAGAAACTAAATTTTTTAATTCATGAAAAAAAGTAGAAACTGATGTAAAAACTATCGCCTAGATACATCCGTATTTTCATACTTCACTACTTTGATACATTTGCTATTGTCTTTTACAAATTAAAGGTTGTTTTTCTTCTCTTCAGTATACATTATGAATCTCGGCTCCAATAATACAACTATAAAGATACACCTGTTGTTTCTTTTCTGTTATTTCTTGTCTATCTATTCTGACGTTTATCCTGGAAGAGCCATTTACTGCTCTGAAACTGTTTGTATTAGCAGACATCTTTCAATAGAAACATAAAATAGACAAATGCAAATCGTTTCCATCAAGAGAATCTGAAATAAAATAGTACTAATTTTTAGAGTATAATATAGTTTTAGTGTTAAGTCAGAAGGAGATATTAAAATATTCTCATCAAATGTTCAAATTATCGCTATTTCAATTCGTTTGTATAAATTTAAGAGTAGAAGACTGATGTCATTTTTAATGCATATGGTCCGATCAATCTGAATGTATATTTTCTTCAATTATTGTACTTTTGATGACGGATAAAGGCTAATTCACATCAAAAAGTAAAAATTAATAATCGTCATTTGGAAACATATAACTGATTTCTTTTATACTTTCTTTTCTTAAGCTACATCACTGTATATAATAGCCACCACATTTATTAACAAATGCATAAGCCTGGGGGGGGAAACACGCTTTGGAAAATAAATTAATTCACAAAGGAACCTTTATACGTGCTGTTTACAATCGAAAGTCTTGAAGCGATTCTTAGAAATGCGGTAAAATTATTTATTTATTTATAATTTTTTATTAATTATTTATTTCAATATATTATTTATTATTATTTATTTATTATTTATTTATAATTATATTATTTATTATTATTTATTTATTATTTATTATTATTTATTTATTTTTTATTATTATTTATTATTATTATATTATTTATTTTTATCTCATAAATTCACCGCATCTACATACTTTTAAGCCCCTTCCCGTGAAAATAATCTTGTTGTTACAGCTGCTAGTGCAGCTTAATTATTGGCAACAAGTGTTTAAATGAAACTTTAATGGATATGCAACGTAAAGAAAAATCACTGCTATTTGGAAGACAAATTCGCTGTATTCGTTTAAATGCGCTTTTATTTTATAGCAGTGTTTCCCAACGTGTGCCCACGCCCCACAGGGTGGCATTTCGAAAATGGACTCGCTCATCTTTATTCCCGAGGCGACTGTTTTCTTCTAACCCCTTTAAACCTGAGAGTTTTGGGGAGGAAGCGACTTGAATTGGATTGTCCCAACCTGGGTGGTCAGTTACTCTCCACCCCACCCCTCGCTGTAACCTTCCCTTAAGGCGAAGGGAAATGGGCTGTGGTTGGCAAGGATAATTGGACCCCCTACCGCGCTTATCTCTTAAGCGATCTCAGAACCTCACCTCCCCTGAAAAAACACAACAGCTGTTAAGAGGAAATTTTTAGACCGCTCGGTGTGAGAGAGTTAAAAAGCAATCGTTTATTGTGATTTATCTAGTATATATAGATTGTCAGATCGAAACGGCACATTCTTTCTTTAGGATTTACTCGCTGAATAATTTTCAAAAATTTATATAAAAAGTTTTTAATCCCCGCAACCTTTTAAAAAATAGCAAAATTACGAAAATTTATTATTAAAATTAATTGGTGCTTCTGTTTTCCATTAAAAGTTTTGAAAATTTACTTACTGTGTTTCTCAAGAATTTCCTACCGCTGTCTTCTTAAAACCCATCATTTTTGTTTCTTCAGTGACCAATTCAATTTTTGAATATTGAAAACTGTGCATATGTTCCATACGGGGCATAAAAATTTTCGAAAGGCTTAGGTGAGGTATGGCGCAAAAAAGTTTGGAAACACTGTTTTAAAGTATTGCAAGGCAGTCAAATCATTTAAATTTGTTTTTCCTCTTTTAAAAATAGCTTTCAGATTATATCCTATTTAGTTTTTAGATTATTTCTTACTTTCGATTATAAATAGCTATATTATCTCCAATTATTAGTTAATAATAATTTGTGTCAGTTTCATTTGAAAATGTACTCAGATTTTCTAATCCCCTTGAGGCACTGTTTATCTTACGGCTTCCACGAAACAATCTAAGCCCTCTAAAGTTAATAGTGCATACTTGGAGACCCTTTACATTCTTAATATTTCAACTGTATTATAATGAAAGTTAAGTAAACTTATTTCGAGCCAAATCCCAATTCAGAACTCATAAATCATGCCCTAGTAGAATAATAGTTATTCTCCTAGTTAGTAAGAATCTAAATATACAATTTTCCTGGAAACCATGTGTAATTGCCTCACAATACTGCATTCACTACAGAACTGATGTTTCCCATTGGCATCTACGTCCTATTGTTTGCTCCCTAACTGAAAAATGAATGTTAGTTTCGAATAGGAGTAACTGCAACTGAATGTTACACTTACTGGAAAATGAATGTTAATGCCAAAATCAGTTACAGGAAAGTGAATAATTCACTTAATGGAATAACTGTTACTGCATATGAGTAACTGGAAAATGAATAGTCTTTCAAGGGCTTTACATAAAAAATGTATAGATGAAAATACGTATAATCGACATTTTAATAAAAAACACTTGATCGTTACAAGTTTAATGCACATAAATTCATTTGAAAATAATAATTTTATATTTTTAAGATAATATTAGTGGATTACTACATAATATGATAAGAATTACATTTTAAAATAAAATTTTATAATAAAAATGAGAAAAAACATACAGTATAATTAAGTTTTAGGAAAGTTTATTATCCGGAATACACATATTTACTTATAAATCGACACATTATTTAAATTACTTTTCATCCATAACCATTCGAAGATTCAATTTAAAAAAATATTTGTCTTTGCATGAGCCCTCTTATATTAGATTCTATCAAAGATGAATTTATATTGGCCTCACTGAAATGCCAACATCTTTCTAAATTTTAAAGGTGGCCATCTGGAATTTTAATATAATTTGCTCTATATATATGATTTTTAAGAGATGAAAGAAAAATTGTTCTACGCCTCTCACATGCGCAGTAAAAAAGGGTTTAGTACAAATATTCATATTTCCTCTTACATTCACCGTATATATATTAAATTTTAATACAATACTTCTATAACATATTGTCGAGTGTTCTGTAAGTTTCGTGAAAGCTGAAGAAAAATCTGCATGTTATGAAAAATCATGTAGGAAAATTTTGGATTTTTTTATAGAAAGGTGGAGGTTGCGACTAGAAAGTAATGAAAACGAAAAGGGTTTTCGACGCACCCCGTTTCACAGAAAGCTGATAAAGAGATGAAACTTTCATCAATAATTTCGTTTGATATGCATAATATTTACATACATTTTCGTTAAAACACCACGAATATTCGGGAAGATATAAAGGTATCTTTAAAAAATTCCAAATTTTTCAACGTTTTTTGATTATAACATGCAGTGCAAATTATACAAAACTTAGAGAATACGTGACAAGATTTTTTAAAAGCATTGCATTGAAATTCGAAGTAAATACATGGAAATATAAAGTAATTATGAGTATTTGTATTAATTAATTTTTAACTGCACATGCGCGAAACATAGCATAAATTTTCTTTCATAATTTCAATCTCAGATATACAGGGAAGCTTATAGAAAAATTCCACATCGCTACTGTTAAGATTCAGAAAGATATCGGCATCGCAAAAGCTGAATTTCTTTTGTTCTCTGAAAGAAGCAAAATGATGAGTGTTTTTTCCAACAACTGATATATTTGAAACTTGAATCTTCGAACAGTAATATTGAATTTTATGAAAGCTGAATATCCTGAATATTTATAAATTTAATACATTCGGTATGCAAACTAAAAACTGCAGACTAGAAAAAAGAAATTATAAAACTAGAATTGCAGTCCGACGATTTCTATTCGTAGATTTAATTTTTTAAAATATGTCTGTGAGAAAACAATCATCATTTTGTTTCTCTTAGAGTACAAAACCATTTTAGCTATTTCAATGCCGATATCTTTCTTCATCTTAACGGTGGCTAACTGGAATTTTTATATAAGCTGCACTACATATATGACTTTGAAATTATAAAAGTAAAAGTATGCTGTTTCGCTCACCTGCAGTTAAAAATTAATTAATACAAATACTCATTTTCGTCTGTCCTAAAAATAGGACGATTGTACAATCCGCTACTACCTAACAACCATTAGTTAGTAATGGAGATGGTCCGTTCTTTCTCTGTTACATTGCAAGCCCTGGTACTCTGCAACTTACTCAGACGCCTGTCGATCTCACAGGCGCATATCATGTGCCAGACATGCGGGATGGGCAGGTTAAATATTCTCACAAAACAGCTCATTAAGTCAGTTTTACTTTAGAAATTCATCGAATCAAACCTAGTTTTTCTCGTTTTCTTATGCTTGAATTTTGTTTCCTAGTGTAAATAATTTTGATGCTAATATTTTAAAATTCCATGTAAATTTTCCACGAGGCAGAAAACAGGTAAATGTACTAATCTGCATAAATTCTACAATAATATTAAAAACGAGTGTTTTTGTTTTGATTATCACCCAGAAGCTTATTTTACTTCAATTCGTAGGAAAAGTCAAAAAGAACTTTAATTATTAATGTGCTTAAACAGAATGTATGATTCATGGAAGCCTCATTAGACGTGATGATGTCTTCCATGATTTTCAGGGATATAACAGTTAACTTTTTTGGTATTTCCTATTCCAATGAAACCATCATTCAGAAAAACTATCGTTTCAACATACTATAAAGATATTCTAAATCCCAATAAAAACACATTTATAGTAACCGACAACGAAGATGCTAGCTAAAAAACCTTGAGAAAACCCACAACTTAAAAAAATGTAACGGTGTACTACGCTTAATGCTTTCTCCCATTACACCTATGTGAAAACGAATATCACTGTATATTTAACAAATGTCGTGGTTTTTTGGACAGCCTATTGCGAAACTAATAAAAGCTTTGTAAGTTTATTGATTTTTATGTCTATCCAGGTTTATGATATGTATAGATTTAATTATTGATTTCTCAATGCTTGGTACGATATGAGTTAAAACATTTGGTTATTCCATTTAAATTTCTAAACATTTTGACTTACTCATGCTTATTTAATTCAATAGGGATTACATATCTGGTTTCGTCCTTGATACTAAATATATAACGAATTTTATTAAATTATCGAAAGTTAAGCGCATTACTTAAAAATAATATCGTTAACAAAGATAAATCATTACAGATTCCCCAAATTCCAAATGGAATCTGTTCGTCTCTTAGGACAATTTTCTCATGCTGTTAAAAGTAACTAATTTCAGTATATGTCACGAGGCTAATTTCATTTGAAAGATTGATATTTGAATGCGAAAGTGATTGGTTCATTCTCTGGCATGAGAACCAAACGAAACGTCTGTTAACTTTATCTCTCTTTTCGCTCAGAATTAGTCTGGATTATCGCTACTATTTCGTTATGTTCTCTCAGAAATTAAAGTCTGTCCTAGGCATAATATTGATATTCAATTTGTTGGTATCTGAATCTATAATCCGCATTTCTGGATAAGTTCGCATGTATTTATCATTTTGTTTTTTTTAATGATAATTTTTCTTCTTCAAATGACGTTTCAATTTTACCATTAGAAACTGTAAGAAGATTTTTTCCTGATCAATAATGACATTCAAACTCCCAAAGAATTATAGAAAGCCCACAAAAGTAATATTTTATTTGAGACTATATTCATAATTCATTCTTATGTTTTATTTTTTTATCGTTCTAATTTCCTCTTAGTAAAAAAAAATAAAGTTTTAGAGAAAGAGGAATTATATCTGAAGATTGAATTAAGTTTTTTACTAGTATGATGAAACGTTTCTGTTTCTCAATGAAAACATTTAAGACACAGAATATCTCCATTCAACTCAAAAGCCTAAATATAACCCCGAGGGCGAATAAAATTTTTTTGCCAATTCTTGTAGATATGGAAAGAGCCAGAGCTTTTTTGCGTGCACTAGGCGGAGTTGATTTCAATCAAATAGTGAAGAAAAATTGGTGGGAGATGTTTATATTATTACAAAAATCGGAGGTGGATGGAATGTAGATAATAAATAGCCAGATAATAAGCGCAATAAAATGACTCTTTTATATTTCAGAAGATTTCAGCAAAAAAACCTAGTCAACTTAACAAAAACTGAACAGCCACTTATAGAGAATGTTACAGAGCTCACTGATAGATCTCAGACACAGTGCTTCAGTTGCGCTAAAGTTTCTATTAGTACCAGCTTGTTTCTGATCAAACTTCAACTCGCCTCTTGGATTTCAGAGCTTGCTTTTATACACTTTTGCAACGGAAAGTGACATCAATACACAGGTGAGTAGTAATCTTTAGAGGTATAGACTCTTGATTTCTGTATCCCAGAATGACCACAGTTCAGATTTTTCAAAGATTCCTTACTAGGAAAAAGGTTAACTATGTCATGTAACACTTATCTCTCTAATATAGTTACTTGGTAGATATGAACGTTTATTTTCAGTTTAATTCGAGGAATATGTAAAGAAAATTAACTAGGAAAACTATCTTGTGGACTATAGCGATCATGATGAACAAAGAACTCCGGAAGAAGTGCTCTCTTACTCAGCTTCCTGTCAACCCTTTCGGAGTAAAATTGCCCAAAATTGGCTGATCTCGATTTGTGTGAAAGGGAACGTAGCCTGTATTTACTTGACTGCATATGGACGACGATTTGGTTTTTATGTTGTAATACGTATTTCTAGTCAATGGATCTTCAAAGGGAAATCCAAATACAAGCAGATAAACCAGGTTTTAATATACAAACAAACCAGAAAACTCTCCGTCCATAGCGGAATCAAATGACCAACAAAATAACTTCATCAAATTCTGAAACCCATTTCCAGTTTCAATTTTCCCGATTATTCAATATATTTTTTAATGACTTAGTTTGTAAGCATGACAGCTAAGATATATTTTAATCCATCAAAAATTGTTTAGCATAGAAATAAAAAAATAGGGAGAATGAAGAGGATAACCTCGTTCCTTGATAAAAGTGCATCATCATCAAATATAATAATGAAAGACACGTAACTGAACGAAGTACAATCAG
>BGPR01031632.1:0-17935 GCA_013235015.1 Araneus ventricosus | reverse complement strand
TCTAGTACATATTCTAGAATCTAGATAATGACATATAAAATCTGCATGCCAACTTTGAAAAGTGTATCACAAAATGTGTTTGAGAAATCATGTCACAGGTATGGGAATTTTGTGAAATTTTCGGTTCTGAGGAAAACGCGTATAAAGTGCAAAAACACATTTTTTGATGAAAACTGTAAGCAGTAATTTACTTAAAATTCACCACATTTATACATTGCACTCTCTAGAGAATGAACTAGAATCTAACGAAAAGTTTCAAAAATAAATTTTTTATACGTTTCTGAAATGTATGATACAGAATTTTCCTAAAATTTGCGCAACTATCAACACAATAACAATCTATATGGTGCATTTGGGATTATTCTAGTACACATTCTAGAATCTAGATAATGGCATATAAAATCTGCATGCCAACTTTGAAAAGCGTATCACAAAATGTGTTTGAGAAATCATATCACAGGTATGGGAATTTTATGAAATTTTCGGTTCTGAGAAAAACACGTTTAAAGTCCAAAAACACATTTTCTGATGAAAACTGTACGCAGTAATTTACTTAAAATTCACCACATTTATACATTGCACTCTCTTTCTTCACCTCTTGGGTGATTTTGCAAACATGAAAAAAAGTTGCCAATACAGATTTTGGCATTACATCTAAGTTATTTGTCTTTCTTCTTATGGCTATTCCATAATAATTTTGAAGTTAACAATAAAATTGTATGTCAGCTTTTTCTACCTTCCCAGACATTTGTGTTTATTTTTTAATTTTCTGCATCTAGACCTCTCTTCCGGAAACATTAAAAAATAATTAAAAATGCGTAAATAATTTTAATAAACAATACATTAAAGAGAACATTAATTATATGGTTAAAAATGATGAAAATTGTTTCCCAATCGTTCTATTTCCTTTTTCATTTTCATCTCTGGAGGATTCCAAAAAAGATTCTAGTTTTCTTTCTGGGTGCCGTAAAAATAAAATAAAAACAGTTTTGAAAACCGCAAAATATAAATTTTCAGATAAAACAATAAAAAATATTTGTGAACTTTAGCTGAAAATCAATTTCCAATGAAGTCGGATACCTTAACGTAATTATTTATTTTTAACATTCAAATATTTATAGCTAACTGACGCTAACTTTTGAATAGAGTAAACAAAAAAAGTTATCAAATTTTATGAGGCAAATATTCGGATAAACTAATTCCTTATTTAACTACTGAATAATTAATTAAAAAATGAAAACGAAAATAACCATATAAAGGAATAACTCTTCTCCAGTTTCCTAGTTTAATTTGAAGTCTAATGGTTTGCAAATGAACAAATTTTTTATTTTTATACGACAAATTTTATAAAAAAAGTGTTCTCTTATACTCAAATGGAGTTTTGAAAATGAAATTAGAATTACTTTGAATTATTGATTGTAATTTTTCAGCTTCTCTAATCACAGAAGAATTACTTTTTCCCTCAGTAATCTTATCTGGATTGAAATTTCCAGGAAAAGATATAATTATTTTTTTCCTTTCATTTTGCCTGAAGCAAAATTATATATTCATGAATCCGCGCATGCATATTTTGTTTTATCAAAAATTTCATTATTAATTCCAAGGTAGATTCCGCAGGACATATTCGGAGAGATTTAATCAAGGCTTAAATTCTTTGTTTACTCAATTTCATATTACTGAAAGAAGCTGACTAATTGCTTTTATCTTATGAATGGATTTAGTGTCTTTTCTGTAAAAAAACGGATTACAATTTTTCCCATAAAGCGAGTTTTGCAGTTTTTATTATTATTATTCAGAGACAATGGACAAAAGTACTGCAGTTAGATAACATAAAGTAAGTAACCAAAAAAAATTATATTTCCTTTATGTTAGTGCTTATAAAATGATATCTGATGCATCAACCCTTATCATATTTTTAAATTATTTCTAAAACAGCAAGATTTTTCTTCTCAGTTCATATTAAATTTTGTAGTAATATTACCTTGCTAATTGTACTTTTTAGTAAAACTATGAATCCATTTAGTGGCTCTTAGCACAATTCCCCACTATATCCCATATTACGTTATGAAAAGTTAGCAACGTTATATAAAGTAAAATGTGGAGGTAATTAAATATAATACGACGTGGAGGAAATCCAGTGTATATTTGACTAATCAAGAAAAGAGCTTCAGTAACATATCAAGAAAGTATCTAAATCGTTGCACTGATACGAAACGTATGAAAAAATAAATAAGTCGATATTTTTATTATTACGAAACTTTTATTCATTTAACTATCATTGTATTTCGAAACCCTGTAGCTACTGAATATAAATTTTAGGAGCTGTAATGTGAGTTTCAGGTGAGCCGTCTCAGCACATGATACATTATGCCCCTATTTTACTGAGGCTGATGTGTCACAGCAATACTTAAAATGTGCACAGGAACACTGTAGGAGCATGAAGACGATGCCTTTTATACAGGTTTTTAGTAAGTTCTTTCTTGCAAAGGCTTTCAAATGAATTTCTTGTTGAGGTTTTCACATGAATCACATCATCACAGTGGTATCAATAGAACGGAAAGACCATCCATCTCGAAAATATGTGCTCAACTTGCATTGAAAATTTTTATTACGAATGACAATGACTTTCAATATTTGTTACAGTTATTCAAGATTGCATCACTTGATGCCTAACTGTTGAGAGTGCCAAAGGAGAGAAAAGATAGTTCTCCAAACGAATAGTTCTACGAATAATCTACTTATATTCGCCAAGAAATAAATTTTAAATACGCAGTTTCATTATATGAATTTGCATAAAATTTGTCCAGGATGTGTTGATACTAGGTGTAACAGTATATAAGTTGCCTAATTTGAGGAAAATTACACTTCGAATAATGATAATGGAAATTCTTTTGTAAATAAACGCCTTTAATGCAAAGAAAATAGATTTTCAGTATTTTTTCAGGAGAATTAATCTCTCGGATGACAAGTTCGTAATTTTATTTCGGTTATATTTATTTTTTATTCAAACTATTATGATAATCTGTATCAAAAGTATTTTTTAATGCCACCATTGAAGTTTTACATGATTGTATCACTTTTAACACATAAATATGTTAAAAGATCTATATTTCTTTATAAAAATGTAAGAAACTTAGAAAAAATTGCTTCTCTTTCCATTACTGGCTTTCTATTCTGCTTAGAATTCTTTACAGTTGCTTTTTGTTCGATTATGATTACCATTTCTTACAGTTATATTGGGAACACAATTTTTATTCACCGGATAGGAACGTAATCGAATTAGATAAGCATCGGAATAATGAAATATAATCTTCTTTGCTGATTGATTTCCTGATAACCAGTGGCGCAAAGTGACCGAGTATGGATTTGGCGCTGTAAACCCAATCAACCAATCCTGATACCCTTTTAGAGGAAATGTACGAGTGCAGCTATATGCTTTTTCTAGAATATTCAATTGCGTTGGGATGTGCTGAAACTTTTCATCTTAAATGGAAATATCTTTTGTGATGTGCCTCATAGCAAAATAAGAACATTTGAATTAAAATATAAATTAATAATTAATGGAAATATAAATTAATATAGTATGTATCATCCTTAAAATATGCTGTTGCGAAATAAGATGCAATATTTTCAATCTGAAATCTGTGTGCTTCAAAATAGAAGCACTTATTTAAAATATGATTGAGATATAGCATTGATTAATGAAATTTATCCTTTATCTTACGGATAGCAAAAGTGCCATACAAAGATTTTTCTCCTTTTAGTACAATCCGGTACAACTGTGGTATAACTTTATCATTAATTATTCAGCCGTCTCGTGTAGCGTGGTCTTTAATTACTCAGAAGACAGAGAACTCCATGTCTCACGATATCACCTATATGAAAAGAAACAAATTCTGTGATTTTATTTTAACTCAAAATACACTGCTTGTAAAATCAACTGACAATTTATTACTCAAACAACATCAATTGAAAAACACTACTTCAAGAAAGGAGAAACTGATTGAATTTAAAAGAACAGTGGAAAACAAGGAAAGTTAAACGTAGAATCATGAACTGATAAAAAAAGAGTTGAATATGATGCTATAATTTTTATAATCGGCAAAGTCTTCGAATTAATTACAAATTAAATAATATTATATATGTACAATAAATTACAATTAAATATAAAGCTGTGTCATCTTCTGACGAAATTCACTCACAGGTGTAATGATATTGTAGGATTAAAATAAATGATGATCATATAGACGGTCGAAATGGTAAGAAATGTCATAATGCCAATGGCTTAAATATGGATAAACCAATTTCACCTTTCACTTTCAAGATCCTCTGTTTAAAAGGGTATTAAAGTTTCCGTGTAGCCCGTAATACAAATGTCTATCGTTCTACGGAGTTAGCAGTGATAAACGTACGCTCTAATAAATCCATTTATAAAACTTTATTTATATGCCTAGCTCTCACGAAACCTTCTTTATATTAGATGATTTGGCGGACATTTTATAACGCAGGAAATCAATCAAAATGGTTGACGGAAGATGATTAACTCTGTAATACCGAGGCGACTTTTTTCTTCTAATTCCTTTAAAACCGGGACTTTTTGGGAGGAAACGACATGAATTGGACTCTCCCAACCTGGGTGGTCATTTTCCCCACCACCACTCCCTGCAATAATCTTCCCTTAAAGCGCACGGAAATGGGCTGTGGTTGGCAGGGATAATTGGACCCCCTATCGCGCTTATCTCCTAAGCGATCTCAGAACCTCACCTCACCTCAAAAGAAGCCAACCGCCACTGACTGGCCTTCGTCGCTGTTAAGGGGAACTTTTAGACCGCCCGGGACCGCCTCGCTCGGTATGAGAGGATTAAAAAGTAAGAAGATGGTACACTTCGATAAAAATTCCTTTAAAAAAATCATGCAATATAAAAGATAATTAACAAGCTGAAGCAAAAACAAACTCAATATTCGAAATATTAAAGCAGCTTTAAAAGTTAAAATTATCTTGCAATAATTAATTAATAAACGCAAATAAAAATGTAATAGCCGTTTTTCACATTGGTTTCACTCGCTCGAAAACCGTAAGTCTTTGCCTAAATATAATGAATCTGAACGAGAGAGACAATAATTTACATTCGACAAATATTGTTTCAATTAATTTTTTTAAACATTGAGAACATTGTACGAAATTTTGCTACAATTCTCATTCAAAAGCAAAGAATTATAAGCACGAAAAGGAAGAAATGCAATATGAATGAAATACATGATTAAATAATATTAATGAATAATATAGATATTATAAAGTTTTCAACTATTCTTTGTAAATACTCACGCATAACTCGAAGTTTGCTTTATAATATTAAGAAGCAGTGAGGTAGATGAATATACGAAATTTACTCAATTGAAGTGTTTTTTTAAACTTAATTCCAATTCAAAGAATACATATTTGAACGTTTCCTTCCATCAAATTCCAATTAAAATGTCTCCTAAACTAAATAAAAATTATTTCTAGTACAAATGCAAGTAACGAATAATTCATAAAATATATTGCAATCGTGATCAGACAAAGAATTTATAAACAATAGCAGCACTGACATATTTTGTTGGAACTGAGCTTTATTAGGAGAGTGTATGAGAGTTTACAAATATGTCAACAAAAGATTTCATCTAGACCATCTTTTATAATTGAAATTCCTTTGTCGAGGAAATACTGACCATGTTCCAATTGCTTGTTGATTTGAAATAACCCGAATAATTGCTTTGTATGTCGATTCATTCAGCTTGACCGAAATGCTCTTTAATATCCTTGGATACTAAAATATTAATTACAGTGCCAAAGAATCAAATCTTGTATGAATGGCATATTTCTCTTGAGTGTAATTAGGCACAAATAATCTAATAGATAAAGACAGAAATAGTTGCCTGTTCACTGCGCTGAGATTTAATGTTCATGCTGGCAATGGAGTCTTCATTATTGATAATTTGATAATGTAGGCATAAATTTTGTCAGGGAACAACTAAGGAGATATGTTAAACTGTTTTGAAATGGAGAACATTCTTTGAAATTATAAGAGAATAAGTTAGAGGAGATTTAAGTAATTATGGATAATTATTGCCCACACATCTGTAAAACAAATTTAGAAAAAATATACTTCACGGAATGCTTTTATTGTTGAAATAAACAATTGATATCTTTTTATTGCTTTTAGGAACAACTAGATAATTTTTATTAATTCTAGTAATGCTATTTTGGCACTGATATCGCGATTTTGAATAAAGGTCAGCTGATGGGACATCTGCTCTTTCTCCAAACATTGTAAAGCTGGAAAAAATTAAATCGCAAGGTTTTATATATAAAAAATGCTTGAAAATTAATATGGAATTGTGAAAATTTTAATCTAATAAAATTAGCAAACACAAAGTATTTCTTTTTCCTCTTCTAAATTGTGTTACAGAAATCGGGTTTTTTTGTATCGGTTCTTTCCAATAAATTGTATTATAGAAATTGTTTTGTTGTTGTTTCTCTTCTTTTTCAAAATTGTTTTTTTTTTATTTTTTTCCACTAGATAAATTTTGTTAACTCCACGAATGCTATTTTGGCGCTGATCTCGTGATTTTGAATCAAGGCCAGCTGATGGGTCTTCTTTTCAGCTAGAACCCTCTTTTCCAAACATTGTAAAGCTGAACAATTTATTTCGCGAGGTTTTATATATAAAAAATGCTTACAAATTAATATGGAATTGTACAAATTTTAATCTAATAAAATTAGTAAATTCAAGGTAAATAAAATGCATACATTATTGTCATGGCACTCCTCACTGGAATTTCTGTGGTGTCTTACTGCGGCTGTACTAAGAATTCCCAACTGATAACCAAATGTAAGAATGTATTTCATAAAGTTTTGTATTAAAGCAAAACGAGAGAAAAATAATAAGGGGCCAATCAGAAACCTTCATCAAGTTCTATGAAAGATATTAGCTATTAAATATTAGGTTATAAAGACAGAATTAATGACTTTGAATTCCGATAATGCATATGTCCTTTCGGAATTCAAAAACTAGATGATATTTCCGTAAAGAATCAAGAAATTTGAAGAATATCGAACTATCTTCTAATAAATAGTATACAGAATCATTAAAAATTATATGAAGAATTAAGTTGAGTGAGCTGATAAAAATAGATAAATCTAACATGAACAGGCGGCAGTGCACACCAAATCAAATCAGTTTCGTAAAAGTTTGACGGGCGAGAGGTGCAAAGTAAGGGCAACATAATGTTGAACATGATGATGCAAGTGAACACCTAACCCCAAAAATAAGATAGAAGTAATAAATTCCCTAGTAGTAATTATGATATCATAATCTATATATTATTGACGATATTTATTATAAGACGTTCTCAATGGCACGACCACTAAATTCAGTGTTCGAAATGAAGAACTCATTCGAACACACCAGGTTCCTGGTGCATTTTGGCAGTAGCGACTTCAATTCCAGCAACCACTGCCTCTGCAGACTCTCCAGGATATCCATACACGAGAATCTTCAGTTAATTCACGAGAAGAATTAAAAGATAGGAATTCATTACTTGTGTCATTTTTCTGCTTTCGCTCGCCTAATCACGTTCAAAGTTACGTAATCCTTACCATCTGTTGTTTTCATCTGCCACAATGTTACGAAATCTGCCCAGTATGGTGCATACTGCCACATCTTCATGCTCCACACATCATTTTAAACCTTTGTGGGAAGGGATGGGTATCGACGTATCGAGTACGACAGGTCGTTTTTCCCATCTTCTGCTTCAAATTTCCATCTAACTTTCTTAGTTTATTACTTTAATAACGAACCATAATAAAGAGAAAAGGCGAAAAAAATGACAGATAAAAAAGAAAATGAAAACATTATACTTTGCATATATAGAATAAGCTAACATCTCCCAAGTATGGGCATTTCCAATTTTTCGTCGATCGTGACATGGTCACCAATTGTGTAAAAGTTCTGGTAGATTTCATTGATAGAGTTGAAAAATCCTCTCACTATACCTAAATAATCAGTTTTTCTGTGTGTGTCCTTCCTAGGAGGCACTTAATCCCCTGTATATGTAAAGAGATGAACATTCTTTCATATGTAAAATATACTTATTAGTTCCAGTCTCCTACCTTTTTCAATAGTCATTTACAGCTTCTAAATTTAAAAAAAACGGTATTAATGCAATGAGCAGAAATATCTATTAGTTTTCTCTCATGTTAATATTTATAAAAAATAACTATTTTATCATGCGATTTTTTGATCGTGTCCATTTTGCATCCTCTTTAATGATAAATAGTATTTGATAGTTGGCTGATATTCCGTATTAGTGAGGGTTACCGAATTTGGGCAAGCACGTAGATTGTACCAGGATCATAATTTCAATTCAATTAAATATTTCTGCCATAAAATATCCAAATTATGTTACAACGATGTAAATGTGTTTAGTGGAATCATTTTTAAGAGCATGATTACAGTCAGAGAGCAAATTTTAGATTCATTATTTTAACAAAAGTCAAAAGGCCCTTACGTTGTGTTAAAGTAAGTAGGAAAATATGTTACAATATCCTCAGATAGGAAGTTTGTTGAGCTACAATTTAATGTAATAGTTTTATAATAGTGTAAAGTGAAGGTTAGGGCATGATAATTGTTGCTATCCAAAAGGACCACAAAAAATTTCCTAACTTGAACTGTTTAAATCACTCGGGTTATTATATTGCACTACAGGAATAGATCAGAAATCAGTTATCACCGCTAACAGTCCTCATAAATTCGAAGTGGAACAAGCCAAAGAAAAGAAAACAACTACAGAACACTAAAACCATCAAATGTTGTTTCAAAAAGGAAAAAAACTAATGATACGTTTCATCTGTGGGGAAATGAAGGAAGAAGAAATGATACATCCGTTGTGTGCTGGTGAGAATTTGAGAATCAAAAATTATTTTTGCTTTAATTGTGCTTAAAGAAATTGGTGATCCAACTTGGGAAACCAGTTTCCTTAATTCAACCGATGACACAATTTCCTATTCTAAAGTTTATTTCATAAGAAGTTATTTACTAATTATTTCCCTGCTTCATTAAAATCACTTCTCTGCTTCTATTCTACACTAAAAAATGTCCAGGTGGACCAAGTTCGGCAACTTTCCCCCATATTGTATGATTCCTAATGAAGGATTTAAGTGTCTAGAAATGACTGACACATGTTAGTGAGGATGGTGAACGATGAAATTCTAAAGTTTATTTCATAAGATGTTAATTACATTTTTCTGAAGATAAATAAACTGCAAAAAGATTCTACTAATCACTTTTCTGCTTCATTAAAATCACTTCTATTCTACATTAAAAAAATTCCAAGTTTAGAAAATTCGACAACTTTCCCCCATGTAGTATGTTCCCTAATGAAGGATTTAAGAGTCTAGAAATGTCTGACACATGTTGGTGAAGGGGGTTAATGATTATTATTAGATGATAAACGATGGTATTCTAAAGTTTATTTCATAAAAGGTTAATTACATTTTTCTGAAGATAAATAAACTGCAAAAAGATTCCACTAATCACTTTTCTACTTCATTAAAATTAGTTTTATTCTTCATTAAAAAAATGCCAGGTGGACGAAGTTCGACAACTTTCCCCCATATTGTATGATCCCTAATGAAGGATTTAAGTGTCTAGAAATGACTGACACATGTTAGTGAGGATGGTGAACGATGAAATTCTAAAGTTTATTTCATAAGATGTTAATTACATTTTTCTGAAGATAAATAAGCTGCAAAATAATTCTCCTAATTATTTCTTTGCTTCATTAAAATTACTTATCTACTTCTATTCTGCATTAAAAAATTTCCATGTGTGCCAAGTTCGGCAACTTTCACCCATATAGTATGATCCCTAATGAACGATTTAAGTGGCTAGAAGTGTCTGACACATGTTGGTGAAGATGGTAAAAGATTATTACTAGATGTTAAACGATGGTATTCTAAATTTTGTTTCATAAAAAGTTAATTACATTTTTCTGAAGATAAATAAACTGCAAAAAGATTCTACTAATCACTTTTCTGCTTCATTAAAATTACTTCTATTCTACATTTAAAAAATGCCAGGTGGACGAAGTTCGATAACTTTCCCACCTTATATAGAATAATCACCAAAGGATCGATTTAAGTGGCTAGAAGTGTCTGACACATCTCAGTGAAGATAGTAAGCGATTATTATTAGATGGTAAACGATGGTATTCTAAAGTTTATTTCATAAAAATTTAATTACATTTTTCTGAAGATAAATAAATTGCACAATAATTCTCCTAATTATTTCTCTGCTTCATTAAAATTACTTCTTTACTTCTATTCTACATTAAAAAATTTCCATGCGGACAAATTTCGGAAACTTTCCCCCATATTGTATGATCCCTAATGAAGGATTTAAGTGTCTACAAATGACTGACACATGTTAGCGAAGATGTTAAAAGATTATTATTAGATGATAAACTATGGTATTCTAAAGTTTATTTCATATGAAGTTAATTGCATTTCTCTGAAGATAAATAAACTGCAAAAAAGATTCTACTAATTACTTCTCTACTTCATTAAAATTACTCATAAACTTCTATTCTGCATTAAAAAAATGTCCAGGTGGACAAAGTTCGACAACTTTCCTGTTACTATTAGTCAGCAAGAATAAATGTTAATGAAGATGATAAACGATGTTAACGGCTCTCTATTTCGGAAATTAAATCGCAATGGCGTTGGAAAGAAGACATGAAACTTAATAGTTGTAGAGTGTCGCCACTAAGGGATAGTGAAAATTATTTCCTGAATGTCGTTTTGTATTAGCATCTTCACACATAGATCTAAAGAGCAGCTTCTGGCGTTCCCATTTCCTTCGATGGGATTTATGAATGGAGCAGAGTAAGCCGTTTGTTGTTGTGTTAGCAGGAATCGGATTTTCTCATGGCTGAAGTGGAATCTGTGGCACGCAGATGCGTGAAGATTGAATGGAAATGGCGCATAAAAGCCTGTTACTCTCAAAATGGGTGTGAAATGTACAGATTCCTTGTAATGGGAATGTAAAGGATTTCAACTGCGTAAAAGGGGAGATTGATTTCTACTGATAATGTGTTAGATATAACGGATGGAATGTTAATTGTTCACTTTAAAAACCCATCTCGATGTCAAACACAATTCAAAAGTTATTTATGATTTATTGAAGAAATAGAAGTGAATGTAGCATTTGTCATTACTAATCTTAATTCCCGAATTAATTTAATGCATAAATTTTAATAAGTTTATATTAAATTACGTTTAAAATATCAATATTAAGTTAACTATGAATTAAGATGTAATTCGGAGGAAACAATTTAGGAAGGAGGTATTTGTTTTTAGAAAAAATATAAAATTTGGTAGAAATCCATTTTTAAAAACTTCTTATGAATACTAAATAAAGAATTTTAATAATAAATTTGTAGAATTCAAGAATAAATAGTAAAGAATTTTAATATATACTAAAATATCAAAAAAATAAAAATTCTTTTCTAACTTCATGTATTACTTCAAAAATAAATCAAGGGAAATTTCAAAATGACGGTATTTTGACTTCAAAATCAGACTAACTGATGGTATAAGCTTGATGAAAACTGTTTAGGAGTTTCATAATACCTATTGATTTCATAGACAGTCAAAAAAGAAACAATTGAATGCATTCGGTATAGCCACGAAATTGCAAATGCAACTGTCCTCAAATGAGGTTGCGGGTCGTTAATGGGTTAATCAAACATTCTGAAATTATTTATAATATTCTATTTAAAACATGGAATCAAATCTTAATATAAATATAGGTCATTGTTTGTATGTGGATATGTATGTGGATACGGGGATATGTGTGTGACTATGTTCCACATCTCCTCCTAAAACACTTCACCGATTTCAACCAAACTTTGCACACTTGCTATTCAAGACCAGAGGAAGATACCTGTCAACTTTTCAAAGCACAAATGCTAATTAAACAGTCATTTAATTAGAAATTAACCGCAATCCTTTTTCCGCTGTAAGTTCGAAGCAAATTATCCCCAAAACAATATTTTTATACCATCTTAAATTTCAAACTTTCACCTTTTCAATGATGCCAATTTTTTATCTGTGAAAGTTTTTCTTCAATTTTTATTAATTTTAAAAAATTTAATAAATAATTGATTAAATGCAGACGATTTTGAAATAACGCAAATTTATAGCTACTCCGTTTCTAGACAACGGTTAGACTCTGAACAAATTTAACTTTTTTATGAAATTTTTGCTTATTCTTAAAAATATATTTTATATAAGAAGAGAAAGATCACCTTCAACTTTTAAAAGCCCCAAAGCTAATTAAAAGTTCAGTTAATTGGAAATTAAGCAACACTTTGGTATTTTCCGTGATATTTTTCGAAAAAAGTATTATCTCACAAAAACTATTTTAATTCCATATTAAAAGTTTAAGAATCCTCTTTTCCAACTGATATTCTCATTTTAATTAAAAACATTACAGACGATAAAAGAATTTTGGATAATATCATTTTCTATACAAAAGTAGTTTTTACATCAAAAATATTAAGCATGAAAGTATTTTAATCCCGAGCAACGCCGGGCATAACAGCTAGTACTTTATAAATCATAATCATTATATTACTATATAAACTCTCGAAATAAGGCAAACATAGGTAAACGGAAAATTATCGTTTTTACTAATTTTACAAATGAAGTTGAAACGTCTTTAGAGTTATTAATGATAACATGTTTTCTGTCAAGTTTTCATGGAACGGTTATGTAATCATTATTTACTTGGAAAAAGAATAATTGTTTAATTATTGAAAAGGAAGTCACGAGCTTGTTATGACATGATACTTATTGATACTCTTAGAAATTAGAAAGAAAAATAATTAATGCAATTTATGAAGGAGAAATTGTTTAAAATTTGGAACGTCGCCAAAATAAGCCTAGATTGCGTTTTGTTCGTCATATAAGACAAATTTATACATTAGAATGAAAATCGCATTGATTTGAGGAAGAGAAAAACAGAATATATAACTATGGAAAATTTAAAACCGCTATTTCTTTGTCTTAGCTTAGTAATGAAATACGATTAAATTACCGTATGCTTTCTTTTAGAAAAATAAACAAAGATTATCTTTAATTTTTAATTTCATCTTACATAGAAAATTATTAACCTTCTCCAAACAGGATAAAACTGTTTGATCTGTTTGCTTATTTCTGAAAAGAATAAGAAGTAGATATGATATTTTTAATAGCAATTAATATATCCAAATATGTAATGCAATATATAGGTTTTAAAGAAATAAGTTAGGAATTGCTTAATTTAAACGAAATTTCTCTTCAGATGTTTTATCAATATGAAATATACAACTATGCTAATTTCTTAAACACAGTTTTGTAAACTCGAATGAAAGATGAAAGTTAAGCTTCAAATTCGAATGAAGAAACTTAAAAAGTAACAACCTTGAAAAGAGAGAGTTGAAAGAGCATTTTTTCCGTTCTCAAACTTACATAAGGATTCGAAGCAGCGGGACAGAAAGCAATTTCATTTTTTTCCTTTCAGACATGGGAAGAATGAACTTGGAGCTATAACTAGTATCTCTTTGTGTTTCTTCTTTCAACTTTTCAAGGAGATATTTTTTCAGGGTGTTCTGAAAGAAGAAAATGCAAATACCAATAGAATTTCATTGCATAACTCAAGAATTATTTCCCAGGAAATGGCACCCAAAAATACAACAAATACAAAATACAAATTTAAAAAAGTTGTAAACCACATGGTTTAAGTTCTATCAAAGTATCTCATTTTGGTTTCAATGCTTTCTTCTGAAAATGGCTGTATCTTTCAGCGTTGAAATGATACTCTGCAAATTTATTAAAATGAAGTAAATTAATATTAAGTATAAATAGTAACATAATATTAAACATAAATAAATTTTAATTCTGCACATGGAAATTATAAAGTTTCAAGGCGGGTTATTTTGTACCGATTTAAAAGAATTTTTATTCTTTGCCAAAATACACAATATTAATTTTTATTAAAATAAAAAATAGTTTTATTATAATGAAAATCTTAGTTTTTTATTATTAGAAATACCTTTAATTCAATGCAAAACAACGCAGCAAAATACTGACAGTAACTAGAAAAAAATGTACAGACGTCAACAAAAAAATGGGACACCTCTTTAACTCTGGTATTTACTATCGGGTTTTCAAAAAACTAGTGTTGATGTTAATGGCTCAAGAGGACAGGTTTATTCAGATTAGAAGACTAATTAACCGAGTTAATTAACATAGTTAATTAGCAGCTATCTCGGAATTTTATCATTACGCCTACCAATTTTCTTTCTCTGAATCGACTCCCCGTCATAAAATTAGCCTCCCCAAAATTTTTATAGAGTTTTGATTGAAATGTTGAGAGTTAAAGGGTTTTGAAAAAATGCCTTTCTCATGTTAACTGAATTATATGAACTTCTGACTATATCTCGGAAAGTATTACATATTTCTCAAAAACTTTTTCACTCACACTAAAACTCTTCATGAATCACGAGCGTCATGAAAAGTTCCTCAAAAAGTGGGCGTTGCCTGTCAACAGTGGGAATTTGCAGTTTTTGTAAGTATTTCGGAAACTATTAGAGATATGTACTTGATTCTTTTATACCGCCGCTATAACTTCTCAGTTTTGTTCTCATGTTAAAATTTTACTATGTTGCAATTCACTTTTTTCTCCAGTCATGTTTAATATTTTTTTAAATTATTATTTTTTAATTTATGAATATTTTGAACTTAATTTAAAAAAATAGTGTTATTTTAGTAACGGAAAAAAGTTTTGAGAAATATATAATACTTTCCGAGATATCGTCAGAAGTTCCTAAAATTCAGTTAACATAGGAAAGGCCGTTTCTCAAAACCCTATAACTCTCGAAATTTCAATCAAAACTATGTAAAAAGTTTTGGGGAGGCTAATTTTATGACAGGGAGTCGATTTAGCGAAAACAATTGATAGGCGAAATGGGAAAATTCAGAGACAGCTGTTAATTAACTCAGTTAATCAGTTTTTTTATCTAAACAAACCTGCCCTCTTGAGCCATTAACATCGACACTAGTTTTGTGAAGAACTTATAATAAATACCACAGTTACAGAAGTGTCCCATTTCTTTTGTTGATGACTGTACAAACACAAGTAATATTTCAAAAGCAGACCACCGTGAACTAGAAACATCTGAAATTTATTTCGATTAATAAAAGGCAAACGAATGCTTTCTTTGAACACGGGTCGTTACAGTAACCTAATTACTCTTATTCCATTACTTAATTCTGCTTCAACCATCCATCCTCTACCTCGCAATTCCCTGAAAGGAACCGGTGGAATTAACCTTTCCTTTCATCGCACCAGCTTCGGTGTCACTCTGACCGACACCCATCAATGAAAAATCGCTCTTTTCTCTAGATGAAGACCGCACCTAGATTCGTTTTCCCCTTTCGCAACTGCCTAATTAATTGTTTAAACCCTTTTTCTTTGGCGTGGAGGAATCCTTGACAACTGTAACATTTATACATTTCTCCCGCGCTCGGTTATGAATGTACCTCATTTGAAAAATATGACCCGTTCTCGGTAGTATGTTTCAGTGGTTTCGAACAAAGGTAATCATTCTGCGGATTAGGAAGTTGTCAAAATAGAGGAAGGGACAGGGTAACCTCTGTGTCTACAGCTAAGCAGTTGTTGATTGATACGAGGAAACGTGACTGTTCCAGCTTGTGCTCTTAATTTGGAATGATATTTCGCCATATTTGTCCACACAGAGTTTAGTTCAGCTGAACATGCATTATTTTTTGCAGAAAGATTACTTGTCATTATATGCATTTAAAAAAAGAACCTAAGCAGAAAAAGTCTTGAGGACATGTGACAATTTCTGATTATATTTTTCGTTTAAATGATCTTTCGTCATATTTGTCCACACAGAGTTTAGTTCGGTTTAGCATGTATTTTTTTTACAGAATGAATACTTGTCATTATATGCATTTAAAAAAAGAACCTAATCAGAAACAATCATGAGGACATGTGACAGTTTATGCTTTGGTTGGTTTTTTTCAATGATCTTTCGCCATATTTGTCCAAAGAGTTTAGTTCAGCTTAACATGCTTTCTTTTCACAGAATGATTACTTATCATTATTTGAAAAAAAGAACCTAAGCAGAAACAGTCATCTGGACATGTGACAGTTTCTACTTACGTTGTTTTTTTTTATGATCTTTCGCCATATTTGTTCACACAGAGTTTAGTTCAGCTTAACATGTATTTTTTTTACAGAATGATTACTTATCATTATATGCATTTAAAAAAGAACTTAAGGAGAAACAGTCATAGACATGCGACAATTTCTGCTTACATTCTTTGCTTAAATGATCTTTCGTCATATTTGTCCACACATAGTTTAATTCAGCTTAAAATGCATTTTTATAGAATGATTACTTATCATTACATGCATTTAAAAAAAGAACCTAAGCAAAAACAGTCATCAGGACACGTGACAGTTTCTGCTTATGTTGTTTTTTTAAATGATATTTTTGACATATTTGTCCGAACAGAGTTTAATTCAGCTTAATGTACTTATTTTGCAGAATGATTACTCATCATTCTGTTCACTTAAAAAAACTAACTAAGCAGCAATAGTCGTCAGAACAAGTGACCGTTTCAGCGAGGTCCTTTCCTAACTGATCATTCACCAGTTTTGTCCACTTAAAGTTTAATTAAATAAACATGCTTCTTTTACAGAATGATAACTCATCGCCATATATAATTGCACTATTATTATAAACCGTAAGTAAATATTTTGACTATTATGCTAGATATTCAAAATTTTTCATCACTTCAAGAAATTTCGTATTTTGGTCAAAATAATCAATGTTTCTTAGAAATATTTTTATCAAAAACAAAATAATGGCATTTTTCCCAAGTCATTCCATGCATACTTGTTTGTAATGGATAAGCTAAATTTAATTATAAAATCGTCATATTTTCTTTTTTATATGTCCTATGTATAATAAAATTCGATAAAATAGACAACAACTTAACATTAAGTCAATAAAAAACTAATTTGAATTTTAAAATTATTTTTCGGGCGTCAACTGTCTCTTGTCCTAATCTATAATTGTGCCAAACTTGATACCGGTACGTCTAACGTTCAGGGCGTGCATAGAGCCATACCATAATAGTAGAATACCATACCATAATAGTAGAAGCAACCATACATACAATACTCAAAAAAGTATCTTTCTAAAATTATACATATAAGTATCACTTACATAAACACGGCTTTACATTTAATGAAAAATAATTATTTCTTGAACATAATGTGAGAAACAAGGTATTGGAGGTAATTTCGTACACTATTTTGAACAATTTCTCGTTGGTTGCTCAAAATATTTTTGATACTACGCGTAGATCATATCATGTATTGCATTTTTGATCAAATATTCATAACCTAAGCCAGGAGTTCAAATATAATGTGATAACTACAGCTATAAATTTGAAAAAAACCGAAATATTGAAAGCATGCTTCAGTTCACATTCTGATTAAGTGAAAACACATCGGACAATTCACTTTGAGAAGGAAATCTTCAAGCCTAATGAAAAATATATTCTTTTTCGACAGGAAGAAAATGAAATGTAGAAGTGTAGAAATGAAAGAATGAAAGAATTATTCCCTTTTCAAATCAGTATAAGCCTGCGAAAGAGAGGGAGTGATCCATTCTTTTCTCCCTCCCAGACGAGGGAAGAATGAACGTGATATGATAACGCATATCTGCGTTGTTTCTCTTCTTTGAACTTTTCCCCGAAATATTTCCCAGCGGCACTGAAAAGAAAAGACCACAGAAAGGAAATGAATTATTCCCT